>WBNQ01085725.1:95826-135837 GCA_013401375.1 Spizella passerina
GCAACCAGCACTGGAGCTGGGAGTGTGGGGGCTCCCCAGCAATGGGAGAGAGAATGAAATGGCCAAGGGGGAAGGTGGGAAGTTGTGGGTGGAAGTTATGGGTGGAAACTGTGGATGGAAGCTGTGGGTGAAAGCTCTGGATGGAAGCCATGGATGGAAGCCATGGATGGAGGCCGGGCATGGGAGCTGTGCTGGTCCTGAGCAAGTTTTGGGATGGCAGGACAAGCCAAGCAGAGCCAGCCAGCAGCAGGTGGAGAAAGAAGAAAGCAGAACAAAATGGAATCTGCATCCCTGGGGTTTTGGAAAAGTGGCCTGTGGCCAGATATGAGAGGGTTGGGAGAAAAGAGTGAAATGAATCATGAGCCTAATATACAGAAATTGTAACAGACAAAGACAAAAGGGAAAGGACAAGAAATCCCCTTTTCTAGCACAAAAATAGATGAGGCAAAGAAACAGTGAAAAGTGTAATTTCAGGTTACCTTGCTGTACTGAATGTATTAATAGTTTGATTCAGTTTTATTTGAAAAGAAGACAGAAGAAAGAAAAGGGCATAAAGCCCTCGCTCCAAGCAGAGAAACTGATGAGGCAGAAAACAAAAGAAAAAAGTTCTAATTTCAGGTTCCCTTGCCGTACTGAATGTATCTACAGTTTGAGTCAGTTCTGTTATTTTAGGGATACAATTAAGTCTATATTTTCTCTACTCACCTTTTAATTCAAAATTTATTTCTGAGGACCAATTTTTCTCTCAGGGATGTGTATTAAGTGTTACTGCATTAAAAAGGAGTTGCTTATGGGTATCTGAAGGCAAGAGAACTAAAATCTGGTGCAAAATAAATCAAGAGATAGTTGTTACACTGTTCTCTGTATGGCCAGCACAGACTTCATAGCCTGACCTTCCATTCTGCTTGTTCCAGTTGTACAAAGATATCAAAATAGGAAGGTGCTACCCCCTAAGACTACTCTAAAACAGTCATGCATTCATTTATTGAATAATAACAAATTTGAGTCTCTGCATTTATGAATATCACTCAGATCAAATTTCTTGTAGATTAAGAATAGTTAATTGCAACCTCAATCAACTATTAAGCAAAAAGCCCCACCCACAAATAAAAGCTGAAAAGACATTTGAATGTATAATAACAGTAATAAGCAAAACCATTACTATCATTAAACCTTTAATGTGATTAATGCTCTTTGGAAGGATTATACCTAAAATCTTGAAAGCACAAGGGAGCTGGGGAGAAAAAACAAAGTGTTCAGACCTGGAAATGTACAGTTGAAGAGATGCAGCTGCTCAGCTCAGCATTTCTACTTCTGAGTGTGTACAGAAGTGACAGCTCAGCCACAAACCCAGGGACTGCTGGGACCAAGGGAGAAACACAAGTGAGCCAAAATAACAAGAGTCTGGGAAAGCAGCACAAAGCCAGCTAGCAGGGGACAAAGGACACACAGCAAGTTGGTGTTATCCCAACACAGTCCCCAGCACTGATACAACCCCCAGTGCTCACAAGGGTTTGAAGTCCCACGAGGACTGATGGGAAGCTGCAGTGACTGGGGCTGAGGATTAGGCACCACGCTCTGGGCATGAAGCAGAGGGCAGAGAAATCATCTCCCTCTTGCTTCTCCAGAGGGAGCTTTTCTGCACAGCTCTGCAGTGCGAGGAGAACAACCTCCTCCTAAGAATGCACAGCACAGCTTTACAGCTTAATGAGGGTTGATAAACATGTTCAAGATAACCCCACAAAGATAACTCCAGAAATGTGTGGAACCATGCAAAGGTGTATTTGCTTCTGGGAAAAGGGAAGCAACCCTTAATCTTTACAGCCTGGCTAAAGATTAGCTCAAGAGAGTTCATATCATTTATATTGTCACTAAAATCAGATGCAAGCTGTTTCAGCAATGAGCTATTGCATGAGACCCAGCTTGTTTGGGTCCAGGCTGCTGTAGTGGAGCCCCTCAGCCCTGGCTGGCTGCACTCAGGCTGGAGCTGTTTGAGGTGACCCACAGAAACGTGGGCTCCATGGAGAGCACAGAACCAGCAGCTGAGCAACACTCCAAGCTAAGTCTGATACAAACCCCCCCTCTGTGTCCCAGACTCACAAACTTCCACATGTTTAGTGCAAAACCAAAGACCACCTCCCAGTGCCCTTCTACATCTTTCAGCCCATAGCAAAGATCAAAAGAGCAGAGATTTCTTCTTTATTTTTTAATGAATGAATGTAGGTCTCTTGGCAGATAAACTTTAGAAATACTCTACCTTCAAAATTAGTTACATTCTGTTTCCTGTTGTTGTCTCTAATGGACCCAGCAATCTTTCTCTGTGTATGTGAAAAAAGCAAAACCAAGCTGGGAATACAGCTATTATTCCAACTTGAGCCCATATTTCCACTCCTTTAGTTTCTATTTGGGATGGTATGCAACACTGACACCAAAGAGATGGATTTAGTAGGACCATGCTGTGCTCTCAGGCTGACAAAGAAAGAAGCATAAAAATGGCTTTGCAAAGTTACCAAAAAAAAATCAAGAAAAGGTTTAAAAGCAATTGTTTAAAAACTTTTTTTCTAGAACTGTAATACTAGCTTTTGTACAAGATGCATTTTTAATAACATCTGGCCACACTGCTAACTGTGTCTTTGAAAATAAGTGAATGTTGCCACCCCATGTATTTTTCAGAAATAAACGGAATGGAGTGTACTCACAAAATGATCTTTAACTGCACCCATTTTTTTGTATTTGCAGATTTGATCAAATCTTTGCACTTGATCTTAAGCTGGAAATTCTCCTGGATAAAGTCTACACATTTCTAAGAACAAGCAGTTCAGATATTTCTATTCTAGTTACCACCATACCACAAGAACTGAAATAGCATCAATTAAAATTGTCATTGACCTCTCACAGAGCACTGATATAAGGGCCATTCTCCCTGTGTCCCAGCTGCTTTTTATACAACAGGGTGTTTGATTTCCTCTGAACATTTGATAGAAAGATTAAACTGTCTAACGTTTCCAATTAAAAACAATTTGTGTTCCACAGTGGATTTAACTACTTCATTAAATCACTCATTATGGATCTCCTCACAGCCCCATTTTTAGCTCTTTCCTTCACTCTGTAAATTTTTCACTTATGGATCTAATAAAACCATCAGGAAGCCTAAATTTCACTCATACGCCAAGTATCACAGAGATGTAATTAAAAATCATTACCAGGATTCCATCTGCCACTTCTGTGCACTGTCAGTGCACCTGAGTTCTCTGTAAGCAGAGTGTTAAGGAGTCTGCAAATTATTGCAGTATGAGCAAAGAAAACGCCTGTTTTGTCTAAATATCCTCAAACTGTGTTCCCTTTACAACATTTCAGGGCTCCTTCTCAGCCCCAGGGACCAGCACACAGCCAGTGCCTTCCTGGGAGCGCAATGCTGCTCCTTGCTTGTTGGGAACATTGCCAATCCACTTCCCTGCCACTTTGGGATGTGCCTGCCCTTCCTCATGTCTGTGTTTTGTCCCATCGAGGCCAGCGTGATGTCAGCCCCTCTCTGCTGCTGTGTATGCATGCAGAATTAATGGACTTCTGCTGCCACAAAAAGATGTTGGCAGGAGTTTTGTTGGCAGCAGGCAGGGTAAGCACATAACTCCCTCAGAGGCTTGGTTACCCTGGTTGCCAGCCACATTCAATATTGGCCCCAAGGTGCTTCCTCTTGACCCTTGGAGCCTGTGGAGTCAGCACTGAGCGCTCTCCCTGCAGCAGAGACTCCCTCACCCTCCAAGTGCCAAACTTGGGCTGCCTGAGGCCTCCCTGGGCCACCAGCAGGTCCCAGGAGTGCCAGGCAATGGGCAGTCAGCAGCACTGGCTGCCTTTCCCTGCAGACATGCCCAACCTGCTGTGATCACCAGCTACGTAAGACTTTTTACCCTTTCTTCCCCCAAAATGCAGGTTTGGTGCCCAAAGCTACGTGGAAGTCCTTTATTTCTAAGTAAATGCTGAATCTGGTTGCTGTAAATTAAAATACAAATTGCAGCTGTCACTCAGTCACTCCTCCCTTACTAAAACAATACTGAGCTTTAAGAAGCACATGACAGACAGACAGTAACCCTAATGGCAGTTCCTATCACCAGATGAAAATATTAAAAGTAGTGACTTCTCTTTAGAGATTTTCAGCACCAAACTAAGGAATATGTTTAAAGATTAAGCAATAAGTATGTTCATTTTAAAAATAACTTTTTAAAATTTACTTTGCAGAGGATGTGCACCTCAACTCTCCCACAGAAATGGTCTTCAGAGATGAAAATTTTAAGCTTTTTTAATAGACCTGTTTGCAGAGAGACATGTGGCTGTGTTTGAATGGAGGGCATAGCTTGTGTTTCCAAAACTCCAGTTATATTTAACAAAGCACTGCCACAGGCCTGCAATGCAGAGGGCATTAAAAACCAGCAGCAAAGGGGAAAGCTGATCCTGGCCTCTTTTTTCTGGAAAGCTTGGCTCAACTCCAACCTTCCCTCAGTTTAGAGAGTAGTTAAACTACTTGTCAGCCTAAGAAAACAAAACAAAGCCACTTCACCTTTCTGGGATCATTTTCCTTGGGAACTGCTCCCACTCCTTTTCCATGTGCCTGAATTTCTGTGCCAGTCACAGGTTAACAGGAAGAGAGTGACAAACCCTGCATGCTGCAGGTACCCTGGAATGGCTACAAATGAACTTTTTAATCATAGTAAAAGGAGGTGTGGCTTGGTTTGCGCCTGTCAGAAGGGCTGGGGGAGTTTTCACAACACAGAATCAACACTGCTTTTATTTTAGCAACAAGAGCTGTTCAAGTGATGGTATTTAAGGAATGAGGTCACATATTCAAGCTGTTTAGATACAACAGTGTTTGGAGATGTCAGTCAGGCTCCAAAGTAGATAAAAAGTGCATCAGCTTATCAGCCACGCATTTCTAGTGCTGGGCACGCAAAGTGAACTCCAGCCTGGCACACAAAGATGCTGCTGAAGCCCTTGACGTTATACAGCAGTTAGAAAATAGAAATTACAAGACCTGGGGCACATCTCTGAATGGCTACACTGCCATGGTTCAGGGAAAAAAATGAGTGTTCTTACCTGAGTCAGTAGATTTGCTCTGCTAGGAAAGGTTTCAGTAAGAGAGGTGTTGCAGCAGGAAATCTTACACAATCTAACACATTTCCATACTAAATTGGTGAAACTTACTCAGCAGTGTAAAGTACTAACCTGAGTTTATAACTTCATCCAGGTATAATTATTTAACATGGAAGACTTGGCTCAAAATTTTGGGCAAATGACAGAATATATTTGAGTGTTCCCAGGTATCCATAGAAAGACCAAAATCTAAGCCATCATGTAAAAACCAGGCCAGTGGGTGACGTGGTCTGAAATTAGTTGGAATGACTGGAACCTCAGTAGAAATTTGCTTGATCACAGCAAGACTTTAATTTGGTTGATAGTCAAGCCCAAACCCAATTTACCATAAGCACTTCAACTGAAATCACAGGAGTGTAAGCACTGAGACCAGATTTTATTTGGCCCACAACATTGACACTTAGCTTCTTTTCAAATGTAGTCAGTTAAAAAATTAATCTCCATTTTCCTAAACACCTGTAGCATGCCAAGTCAAATGCAGGGACACAGACAAGTCTATCTGACAAATTTAGATTTTGTCTCCCAGCCTACATAAACCCAATGTTTTTTCCCTTCTGTACATTTCTTCTCAATGGTTAGCAAGTGATTGTCCTTTCTCAAAGCATATTTTAAAAGTGTATTTGATGCTTCAGTTATTACAAATATATTTCTGATATATGTTTAAATTATAATTCCTGTTACAACACAGCCAAAAATTAGGCATAATAATTGCTTCTCTGAAGAATTTACACTGCCCAAGGCTCCACATTGAAAATATTTCCATGCAGAGTTCAATAAAAGTATTTACAAAAATAAAACAATTCAGGTGTATAAAAGTTGCAGACTCCAGCCAAAAATATGTTGGCATTCAGTACAAACCCCCTGCAATTGTCTTTAACACGTGCAGGGTAAACCAGGCTGTCAGGCTGGGATCTGTATTCAATTTTTATAAAACAATTAATGACAAATATCCATCCTCTGACTTCAAAAATGCAGAACTGTTCATAGGCCTCATACATCAGCAGATGCTTACATTAGGTTGCAGTAATTTATATCATCACAAAGATATCAAGTTTGATATCAAAGATATCATATTTACCTTTTCACTGGTAAATATTCCAATAAACTTTAAGTTTCTAGCTTGCCCTAAATTGTATTTTACTGTTTGTGCATTGAAGCATCAATATCACAACAGCAATAAAAATATATCCAGCATGCTTTGATTTACATTGTTTCATGTTTACACTGGAGCCAAAAATACTCAACAAGCCTCACCTGCCCATGTGAATTTTGCTCAAGGAAATAAGGCTGTGTTGCCTAACAGCAACACCGAGGTGCATAAAGAATTAGCCCCAAAGAGAGGACCTGAATTTCAGGAAATATCCCTGAGAACTTGCCTGAGTCCCTGCTCCCATTGTTTCTGTGCAGCCCCAAGGCACTGCAGAATTAACCCTGTTTGATCCCAGGAATCCAGGAGTACTCCAGTATAACTGAAAGATTTCCCAACTTCAGCCTTCTCCAAATAGGATCCTCCAGCAGATTCATGATGGTAAACAGGAACAACAGATGGATGTGTAAAACCTTTGGTAGAGAATTCACAGCAGTCATGCAAAAGCATGAGATAATCCTGCTCAAGCATAACAGAAAATCACATAGCAAGTTAAGCAGAGAATTATTTCACTAAATTCTGACCAGAGAAATTAATTCACTAAGTGTCCCTTTCCCCTTATAGCCCAGACAGCAACTACCTGGGCTGTAAGATATTCAGAATTGATCTCCAGGGAGAAGGCAGAAATGTGGAATGCCCAGCTGCAGAAGTGATCAGTGAAAGTTCTGCCATGGAAAGTGAAAGTCCTGAAGGGAGCAGCCAGTGGGAAAACTGAGACAGCTGAAACTGAGTTCCTGTTTGAAAAAAAATGCTTTCACTGACAGGTCTACAATTATTCTTCTTTCATTTCCATGCTCTAATGATCATTCTTTTCTTTCTCTCCATCCACCAACAGCAGACAGATAATTTTTGTCCTTTTCTTGCTCCAAAATGCAATTAAAGCCTGTCTGAAACAGACTGCTTTTTTTTCTAGAACTTTGATCTTGCTCTTTAGACTTAGGCTAAAAACTTTTGACCAAAACTCTGTTATCTGTACAGTAAAATAAACACCTAAACAAGCTCTCAGACAAAGGAAACCTATCTCAAGTTGCCCATTAAGCAATTTTCAACCAAGGCCATTTACTTCCATTGTAACCAATTAGTTGAGTACTAAGAGCATTTTATCACTTCATTATTTATGTTATCAAAGTGTGGGTGATCTACCACATCCAAATGTCTCATGGCTGAAAAAAAGCCTTAATTTCACATACCTGAGTCAGAAAATCTGCTCTTGCTTCTTCCAGGTGGAGCTCAAACAGACATAAATGACTGAGCCTGGTTATTGACAGGATATACCAGCAATTACAAGTGTTTCAAATTTTTTGTGAGTTGAAGGTACATTACAATGGTGCTACACACTGCACTTATTTTGGCCAGATCCTCAGCTACCATAAACAAGGAGATGGTAATTATGTTAATTACCCTGTGTCATTGAGGCCAGCTGAGCCTAAGTGCCTCCTGGAGGTGTCTGTGGTTTTTAGGCTTGCCCTTGTTTCTCGTGGAGGAGCAGAACCACTGACTGTAAATGCCAGCAGAGCAAAGGCCACTGCAGTGAGCCTGGAGTAGCCTCTTCTCAAATTGTACATCCTGTCAGACACACCTCACCTCAACACTGCCTTCATTCCCTTTCTCTTTTGGAGAAATATAGTTATTTCCATCTTTCTATGCTTGTTTCCTTCAAACACCCTCTAATCTTTTATGGTTTTTAAACAGTTTTTTTTTTATTATTATTATTATTTGAGGAAACTGATAAAATCCACTGGTGACTATTAGAGGAGACACAGACCTGTGAGGTGCCAGCAAACCTTGTCCCCCAGCCTCAGTCTCCGGATTACCCCAACTCCTTAGGGAATCTTGCCCCTGAATTCAACAGACAAGAAATCTTCATGGCTTGACTTCCTCATCTTGCAGACACACAAAAGACACTCCTCTAAACTGTGACAGGCTTTACTGTTCTTTCTGGCTTACTCAGAGTAATAAACAGCAGAATTCCTCTTGTATCTGCCTCTCAGCTTCCTTTGTAAATGTAACCTTTATCTCCATGTGTTACCTGGTTAAACCAAGTCAATTCATTGTTTTCAGATGGAGCTCTTGCTCAGTGCCAAGAGAGATGATATGAAATGTCCTAGAGGCACTGGGATATCACTCAGCTCTAAGGAACATGCTGTGGAAAGTTCTCTCAAATATTTCAGGTGTCCTAAGCCAAAATCTGTAGCCTAAATTATCTGTACATTTCCCCATCTGTGAGAGGTTTCTCTTTTCCAGCCCTGTTGTGCTTCACACATTTTCACCTGCCAAGACCCAGCACTAGGTCATTTCTTCCCACAAACAGCCAATCGGGAATCCCCACTAAATAACCTCTGCAATATCAGCACAGGGCAGTGGCTTAACCATATTGGGCTTTTGGAAAACTGATGGCTGCATCGGTCTGGTGACTCCCTGTACTTTGAAAAAAAGCCCAAATATTTTCAGATTATTCAGCTTTGAAGAAAGCTTGCCTAAATTAAAGTTTTTCCTTCCCTGCCTTACAGCCTCACCTAAGACACACCAGTACAGACAGCACTTTTTTCTGTTGGATTATAGATTGATTATAAAGGTTTGGTTTTGGTTTTTCCCTATACAGACTGTGGTATTCTCAGTTCATGAATCACCCTCATCCTTTGTTCAAGACTGTACCAGTGAAATTCTGATCCAACAAACACACTTCCTACAAACACTATGACATGGCACATGCCAAGCTCTCTGCCAGCACAGCACAAACATGGGGCATCAAGGAATTTACTCCACTGAGTTTTCCTGCAAGCTGCAATTGCATGCTAAGCTTGAAGGATAAACATTTACATTTCTTAACCTTATCACCAAAATCTGTCTGTTGAACATACACAGAATTATCTGGAAATCTGAATCCTTCTAAAAGGCAGGAGAGTGGGCTGAGGGATGGAGACAATGGAGTCTTTTCTCTCCCCACAGCTCCTAAAGAGGAGCCAGGTAGTCACATGCTGGCCCAGAGCCTGCTTCAGTCACAAGCCATGAAGTCAGACAGGTCTTGTTACTGCCCTGGGCATGAACAGAATTGAGGCAATTTTTTTCCCCATCAACATCCCAGTAGGAATTCCCACTTGGAAACTTGAAGGCCTCCTTGGTCTCACAGGGATGCAGTGCAAGGGCTGAGCACAAACCCTCCAGATAATGACTAATCATCTAAAACACACCCTGCTCATTCCCCAGTGAAATTCAGCAGCTACACAAAATCCATTTACAGCCTGTCAAAGATGGGTGAAAGAAAGAAAGGAAAATCACAAAGGAGCCAATTCTTCATCTTTTCCCCTTTTCAGTCATTAGTCAGAGCCCATTAAGCCCAGCTCCGACTCCCCTATTAAGGAGAGAAGCCTCGTGCAGATTCAATGGGGAACTGGAATGTGAGGAGACCCCTGGCCCAGGCTGTGCACTGCCATCTGCTGCCACCAGCCTCCTGGTGACAAACTGCATTACCAGCAGTGTCTTCCTGTAGGGATCCTGAATGCAGCCAGGCCTCTGCTCTCAGGCTGTCTGGCTGAGCAGCTTTTGCCTGAGAAAATGTTCAGTTGGTTCACCACTGGCAATACTTTTTATTTTATTTTTATTTTATTGATTTCAGCATTTCCTAGTTAGAGCTATGCTTCTAAATAGCCAAGGACAGGTTTGGCCCTCAGTGGGTAAATGCTGGGGAGCAGCTCAGGAAGGAATTCAGAAAGAATTCACAGAGCAAAAAAGAGAACTGAGTCTCTTTATTTCATCCTGAGATAAAGGGATGGCAGGACACACAAAAATGCACAGAGACCAAACTATTAAAGATACTACAGGATCACATTCTATCATCAATAAAATAGGAACCAGAGATATTCTGCAAGAATTTACCAGATCTAGTACTAAAACTCCCAGTGTTTTTTGGGGGTATGGAGAAGTAGCCACAAGCCCAGAGATGGGTGTTCTGGTGGAAATTACATGCTATAATTCCACATGCTGTCATTTCAATACAACATTGACCAATGCTTTGGACCAGAATGCATAACTTCATACCAGCTCTGTATTTACTGCTTAAGAATATGTGAGTCAAGCCTTCAGGAAAACTTCTTGACATGACATACCTTCAGTGCAGCCAGGTTGCCTGTCAGGGTGGTGAGTCTGGTACCAAAAGTCAGGAACTTTTTGTGTGCATGGCAGCAATGTGGCAATCCTCTGTAGGCTGCCTACAGACACCTCCCTCTTTACATTCTGCACACACTCCATCCTGCAGGAGCTGGCTTTGTTTGCAGATCACAGGGTTTCTCAGCAACCTAAGAATGTGAAGCAGAAACAGCATGTGCCAATAAGAACAATGCAGAAAGTCAGTCTTGGTCCCCTTTCACAATCTGGTAGTTTTCCTTTCATGCCTTTCCCTGCTATGCTCTTTGCCTACAGATTACACAACAATTTTCAGAGCCCATCTCAGGTGTGCTCCTGCTGTGTACATGAAAATGCCCCAAAGGAAGAGAGGAAATAAAGGGCATAAATGTAAGTACAGAAATGAAATGGGTCTGCTTCACATGAAACTCCACAATACAGTTAAATATTCAATGTCCTGGCTCCATTATTGGGAAAAATCCCAGAGCTGCTGCACTTTTAAGTCTGTTGATAAGCAGGGTTGCTGCTCTTTAGCTCAGCATTCACATCCATCCCACCTGGATATGATGAGTGCTTCTGAATAACCACACTAGTTTGACCTGATCCATGAGTGTTAAAAAGGGCTCTAATGATCAGTTTGACATTCAGGAAACAAGCATACTAAAATGCATTTAAAGCTTCTTTTTTCTTTATGGTTAGTCTTGGAGTAGAACCATTGATCTCTTTGGCACTTTTGACCACAAATAACATTCCTCAGTTCTGATGTCACCACACTAATCAGATTTTAAATGCAGCCCCCTAACTACCACTGAGAGCTGCGTCTTCACTGTCACCAAACTCATTATATTTGCATCAAGTCTCAAACTGATAGGTGATGGGGTGACCTACAGCAATAAAACAGCCCCGTGTAGCCAACACCAAAGTTCTCTGCCATTCACACAGCCCCTCTTCAGCTGAGGAGGAGCAAGAACAGCCCTGAGACTCAGCACTTCTGGGAAGGTCCAGGCACCCAGGCTAAGCAATATTCACTTACCTGCTCTAGATTTGTGTGCAGAACTTGAAACCAAGGGGAAAACAACACCAACAACTCCTCACTGCTGAGCTCCACTTGTCCTCTAACAGCTTATTCTGGGGAAGGAAAGAAACTTGTTGCTGGACACCCTTCATGCCTTCACAAAGGAACACAAAAGAAGGAAAGAAGTCGTGTCTCAATTTCACTGTTCCCAGCAGGCTCGTGTCCTGCACACTGTCAATCCAGCCCTGAATATTTATATCACTGCCAGTCACCAGCCTGCTCTCTCCCAGAGTGGCAGCCAAAGTGATTGCTCAGAGCCCAGAGCCAAGCTGCTGCTGTTCCTCCCTGTCCTTTCCAAGGGCTCAACTTCAGCTCATCACACAGAGAAAGATCAGCCTGAACAAGGGGAAAATTCACACATTCTTAAATCCCAAAACAAGAAAGCAGATTCATGCACTGTCCCAAGAACCAAGGGCAGAAGGAGCAATCGATTTGTTTGATCCAAGATCTTTTAGAAGCGGTGTTGCAGGAGACTCTATCAGAATAATATGAATATTTTGGTATCTGAGTGTGTGAGGAGGGTGGTTGGAGCATCACAGCAGAGGTGACATTTAGCTGGCCATGTGCCTGCCAGCTTGGAGAGATCAATCACTGCCTGATAGGAGAGGTGATGGATTTCAGCACAGGACAGGAACTGTAACTCAGCACTCCCAACAGGCTGGATGTGACCCTGACTGCTCATCCAGCATGTCCAGCACATGACTAAAGGAACTGGGATAGAAATTCTTTCTGTCAGTGTCATTCCTCTGTTTTGTCCTCCCTTAGATTACCATCTGACCAGATGGGACAAGTGTCAAAGTGACATCTGCAGCATCTGTCCCACTCATTCTCAGCAGGATGTGGGGAACACATTATTTTACCAGTGGTGCTTGGAGAATTGATCCTCTGAAGAGTCACAGACCTACTCTGTGACTTATTCAACACACAAGGGCTTATCTGGCCTGCTTGCAAGACAGAGAGAGAACCAGCTTCTCAGAATGTTGCTTTGTTTCCTAAACTCTCCTCTAATTAAGATATTTTAGTTAAGAGGGACAGGTAAATTTTATTGTAATAAACTGCCTTTTGAAACTGTTATGGAATTCACTCATGCTCTGCAGATGCAGGGCTCTCCTCACTGATACCAAACAATTTTTGGGATGCCAGCTTTTATTTCCCTCCCAGGCGGCCCACAGTTTTTGACAGACTCAATGACACAATCACTCAAAGAAAATACATTTTCAGCTAAGCACATTCATTTCCCTATTTGTTAGCATGGTTCACAGCCTCGTGGCAGGGGCATTTTCACAGGAATGTGGCTCCATGGTGAAGACAGGACCAGTGAAATGTGATCTTCAAAGCAATAGAGGTCATTATATGCACTCCTCATTGTTCCCCAGATATTAAAAACACTTTGTTTGCTAAACTGAATCACTGACATGAAGACTCTGAAATGCTTGTGCCATATAGCTCAGAGGAGGCTTCCTGAGATCCACTACAACTAAAAAAGGATGAAAAATATGACATCCAGTATTTCTGTCTCTATTTAACTCTTTGGCTGTCATATTCTGATATGAGGCCCAGTATTTGCTAAATTTCATCTCCAATCCATGATGCACTATTTTGATAGCACCTGTATGTGAACCACTCCACTCTGTTATCTCAGCTCTCTACCTGCCTAGAGCAATAAACAGAAAGAAATGTTGAAGAAAATACAAAAGTATTTTCCCTTTTCTTTTTCAAAAAAGCCAGTAGTAAATTGCATGTGTTAGAAGAGGCTTGAGAATCAAGTTTAGATCAAATGGTTATAATAAAAATTAGGACAAGGTAATAGCTATTAACCATAATTCAAATTGTCACCCGTGTTTAAAAGTGGCAAAAAGAAAAGTCTAGAATATAAGCCTTAATTTTTTCCTGCTTCTGCAAAAGACAGAATGGGAATGAGTTCAACCTACTCCAGTTACTGCGAGATGATGGATGACTTCATTCATTCAACTTGCAGCATCCCCTGAGCTTGCCAAGATTCAGAAGAGACAAAAACTCCTGTGAATTCCAGCATAGGTCTGCAGCCTTTGCACCTCCAGCACAAGCTGCAGGCTTGGTGTCCCTCTGGGAAGCACTCTGGAGTGTGGGACACTCTGAAATGCCATGTGGGCCTTACCAGTATTGAAAAATGTCCATTGAAAAAAGGATTGAAGCTTTACCAAATTTGGCCTCTGAACTTCAGACTTGGTGGTTAAAGCCCCAAGCAAACAACAATATTCAACAATGTTGTTTTTCCAGTGCCTGGAAGGCATTTTTAGGCTTCTGGTTCTGTCAAGGGGAACTTCCTCTGTTCTTCTGGTGCTCCTGAAATGGAGAATAGTTCCTGCAAGAAAAGAGGAAGCAAGCTGCAGTCACATGCAGTGTCACACAGATGAAGTCATGCACTGGCATAACAGTGAGTGTTGTCAGTTGTCAAAGGCCATCTGTAGCCAGCAGACTTTAACTGTCAGCCTGGAAAAGATGCAAACAGGCCGAATGGGAGATTGCATTATCCCCTTCCTGGCATCCAATCAATGAGGCTTGTTCCCTGAACAGATATAGGAAACAATGGGCCACATTCTTCCCTTCTCTTTTTTTCCTTCTTTAAAAAGAAAATCATTATTTTTTGGCAGTTGCTATGTTTTCAAAATGTCAGGAAAATAGGAAGAACCAAAGAACTGCAGAAGTGGAGAGTCACCAGTCAAACGTGGCTTGTGTGTGCTCGTGTGCTCCTGCAGGCAGAGAGGGATTGCTCCACTGTTTGCAGATTGACTCCGTTCTGATTGGATCATTTAGGGGTGCTCTGTGCAAGCAATTGGACACGCTGTTTGTGCGCCTTCTCTGGTCTTGGAGTGTGGGAACTGCTGGAAAAGATACCAAATAGGAGAGCAGTTCCTTGAAGCAGGAAATGGAGACACACAGAGATTATGCACTAAGGACGGCTCCCAGTACATTTTGTGTTCTCCAGCTGGTGTCAGGTTCCCAAACCAACCTGCACCAGAAGCCAGCTGTGCTGGGGAGAGCTCCCATCCCACCACGTGCAGGATGCACGAAGGAAAATATCCCGAGTCCGTGTTCCAGGAGGCAAAGATAAATGTGCTTGTTCTCTTGGTCCTAGAGCAGGCAAGGGCCAAAGAAGAGGAGCACTGAAAAGTGAAAAATGAGTCTTGGGATCTGTGCCTGGTACTGATGCAAATGAAGGTGAAACTATACAAACAGCAACACAATCAGACCATTCATCAGCCCTTCATTAGCAGCTTTTCTTTGCAACTCCATCAGGAAAGAAAAAACCTTCCTTTTTTTCTGAAGGACCAATAGGGTTGGGAAGAAAGCCTAATTGGTGAGTGCGGGGCATGCACACTGTAAGGGCATTTGTGATGCAAATGCGCCAGCCCCGAATCCATAGGTGGTGTTGGTGTAATTCAATTTACACAGCCTTTGTCCTGCGGAATCTCACTGAGCATGCGATAGGGAACCTCAGCTTGTGCTAAACAGTGGCTGCCACAGGCAGCAAAGCTTCCAGCCGCCAGGCTGAGATACACATCTACACTTGGGCTGAAACCAGAGGCAGTCATGTCGCTCAGGTTTACAGGAAGGGTCACGTTTACGGAACACTTGCACATCTCATGCACCGGCCCTGCTTACCCACAATCACCAGCAGTGAATCACCAGGAACACAATCACTCCTAGTGAAAAATGATTGCTTTAAAATCTTTTGCATTCCTTAAACAGAAGAAAAGTTTTTCCTCTTCTATTCCCCTGGGTGATCTAACATTACAGTTCTGTTTACATCTATGTGGATTACACTCTGGGCTCCCAGATTTCCACACTGTGAACATTCCTGCCACTCCCCATTAAAACAATCTGACTTGAGCTTTTCACAAACCTCTGGGTCAAAATTTTCCATGCCACTGGCTGCAAATTTTGGCGAGCTTTTGAGCAAGGAATGATTCAGCTGTTTCCAGGAAATAAGTCAAAGGGAAAAACACACTGTCATGGTGATAATAAAAAATAAATTCTTAGAGTATTTAGAGGGTTGGGTTTTGGGTTGTTTTGATTTTTATCTGGAAGGGCATGTACCGGTAAGGTGCATCTTGTTGTCCCTGAAATAAATATAGAAATATTAGAATAATAGAGAATCACAGAATGGTTTGGTTTGCAAGGGATCTTAGAGATCATCTTGTTCTACCCTCTGCCATGGGCAGGGACACATTCCACCATCCCAGGCTGCTCCAAGCCCTGGCCATCCTGGCCTTGGGCACTGCCAGGGATGGGGCAGCCACAGCTTCTCTGGCAACCTTTGCCAGGGCCTCTGCACCCTCACAGGGAAGAATTCCTTCTGTGTAAAATTTCCCCTCTTTCAGTTTGAAGCCATTCCCCCTCATCCTGTCGCTCCAGATCCTGGTGAAGAGTCCCACTCTATTTCCCTTGTAGGCCCCTGCAGATCCTGGAAGGTGCTGGGAGGTCTCCACAGGTGAGGTGCTCCAGTGCCCTTATCAATTTCTTGGCCTCCTTTGGACTTCTCCCAGCAGTTCCATATCCTTCTCATGTTGGGGGCACCAGAACCACATACAATATTCCAGGTGGGGCCTCACAAAAACAGAGTAGAGGGGGAGCATCACCTCCCTCAGAAGAATCCTAGCTCAGATGTACCTTGTAGAGTTTCTTGAATTTGAAGCCCTAAATTTCTAGAGATCCAAACATCTTTTAGAGCTCTGTGTGTAATCAGACAGTGCAAGCACTGCTCCCCTGCAGGACTTTGGTCCCCAACTGCTGGAACCAGGTGCTAGGAGATGAAGGCACTGAAAATGAGCCCATGGTAACTCCTCCCCAGAGAAGAAGGCAGCTGCTCTCTCCAGACTGACCCAAGGATGTTGTGCAGGAAGTGAGCCAAAAGGGATGAAATCTCTTGCCTGCATAGCCACAGAGAGATGATTCTGCCTATTAAAGACTTCTCCTATTACCATAAAATGAAGCATTGCCAGGTTACCTAGAGAGAGCACAGATGGGGACTTGGGGCAGTACAGCTTGGTTCTTACTTGTCCCTCTCTGTTCCCACCATAGCACTTGTAACACAGCACACCACACTCACTGAGCTGAGCTGTGGCAGGGCTGGAGTTTAACCACAGGCAGGGAAGCAGAGTGCTCAGCTCAGGCTCTTTGGAGCAGTGCCTTGTACCACCCTGGCTCCTGCCTCTGCACTCACAGAGCAGCCCTGATGCAATTCCAAGTGTGCTTGCATGTCAGCTGAAACACTGCTGTGGAAGTAGGATTAAGGGAAATTATTACTTCAAAAAGAAAGCACAAAAATACCAATAATCCATAAGTAATTTGCAGGACTGCTTCAGGAAAACTAGCACAGCCATAGAAATACCATTAAACTCTGTGGAGGCACAAGGAGGAACAAAAGAAATTCAAGACCAAAAGGGATTAAGCCTTTGGAAACAGACCAACAGCCAAGGATTCTTTGGGTTTAAGGTCAGCCTTAGCCACTGGCTGCATTGCAGAAATCGTATCTGAACAGATTAGAATAAATGCAGATTTCAGCACTGTGGTGCCTGAGCCTGAACACTTGCCAGCACTGTCCTTGATTTGACTTCTGCTGAACTCCATGCCAGGTTTGAACAGCACTTCTTCACATCATGGCTGATCAATAAGGATCTTTTATGCATGAGCTGCCCAATTATGAAATATATAATAGAGAGAAGTGTCAATAGGAGACAGAGGAATTCAGAGGAGAAAGCTGTGTTTGAACACTGCTGCACTATTCATTAGTACAGTGGGTGCTTGTGTACCTGGCTGCCACAGGGAACTGGTAGCAGAGATGTACAGATGTGATTCCCAGAATCAAATCCTAGTGGAATCAAAAGGGTGGGTGGGAGTTTGGTTGGAGCTGGGGCTGTCACAAACACCCATCCAAAGCAGTTAAACAGAGTGGCCAGGCCCGCACATCCACACGTGGTTCTTGCCAATTGGGAAGGGACCCATTCCTTTCACCCGAAAGCTGGGCATACACAACACCAGCAATCCAAACTGGAGGAACAACTGTCCATGGTGTTCCCAAGCCATGCACAGGCTGCAAACCTTGAATTCCAGCTAAAATGAGCACAGCTGATACTGACCAAGCTGGATTCCTTTAGACTCTGCCTTTCCATCTCCCTTTCCATGAAAAGCACAGGCCTGTGGAAGCCTTTACCATGCACAGCCCCTGCTCTGGGGTTTCACAGGCTGGATCCCAGCTCAGCACCATTCACACTGCACTGCAAGGAGAAGCTGAGGCAATGACCAATGTGCAAGTGACCCTGGAGAGGCCCAAAAGGACAAACTGGGACCAGGAACAGCACAGGGGGCTGAACGTGGGACAGTTCAGTTCACTCTCTCTACAATTTAAATCCTCACAAACTGAAATTATATGCAAGGTACAGCATTTCTTCAGTAAATAAGAAGGCAGGAGAGGCCTCTTCTGAGAGCTCCCTGAGGTTCAGCTCTGACAAAAAGGAAGGAGCAATGAGTTTGGCTGACTCAACTTTGTCTATTTTTCTGTCTTATTAAGTGAAGCTCACATTTTGTAGATTGTTAGTTAACAAATTTTCAGAAGTAAAATAAAGAAGGTCACAGAGAAAAGTAATGAATATTTCTGATGGGCATTTCAAACTTTACAGGCCTTTTGCAGGGCAGTCTGTGAGAATAACATGGTCACATGGCCTCTTGAATTAAGAGAGGCACTAAAGCCACATGCAAACATAACTGGATTTAAAACTGGATACCTAATTAAACTTCACAGATTACATCACAATAATTAAGCCCATCCTTTTTTCTCATACATCATTCTCAGGAATTTGTTTCAGAAGTATCAGAGCAGAGTTATTGGTATTTTCATACAGTTGGAACATCACTCTTAGATGGAGAGAAGACCCAAGACATGATTCCCTTCTACTTCAACATCCTTTCTTGCCCAGTTGCTGATGCTTGTGCGGCCCTAAAGACTTTCTACACAAATTCCTGCCCCACCTAGCATTTGTTATTCACAACTGATAAAGCTTTTCCTGTAGCACAGAGTGTTTTCTCTAAATTGAAGTAGAAAAACCAGAACTGGATGGATCTTTACTGAAGCCTGAGATCCAATTCACAGAAACAAAAACTAGTTTTATGCAAGCCCAGCTTGTTTGACTGAGACTGGAAGTTTCCTGGCTGCAGCAATCCTGAGGAAAGTCTGCCATGGGCTAATTTTCCCTTTTGTGGACAGTCCAGTTCAGGGTCAGGTGGGATCCCTGGAGGCCACACTGCCATTTCCAGTGCAGACTGGCACTTGTTAAAGCCATGCACTCAGCCTGCAGTCACTGTCCTGGCAGGATTCCAGCACCCTGGTTTCACTTTTGGCTTTTTTTAAGCAGTCCTTCCAGATGCTACAGCTCAATATAAAGCAAAAGAACATCAGCAGAAGTACACTGGTTTCTTTAGTCCGGGGTCACTAACAATGGTGAGGCATCAGCAGTTCTTACCAACAACTCTTATTTGTACACCCTTAAAAAGGAGATATTCTTGAGAAGCCCTTGTGAGGGAACCAATAATGGGTGCTGCCAGGTGATTCTGGTCACTAAAATGTTCTTGGGAAGCCCCTGGGCAGCAGCCAAGATGATCCATGTGCAAAGAGATCCTTTGGGCTGGAGTCTGGTCTGCAGGAACAGACCAATCTGAAAGCACAGGCACAAAACAAGAGATGCTGTGATGCACCAGAAAGGGAAAATAGCATCAGCACAGAGGTGACACAGCTGTGTTAGCACTGTGACAGGGAACCTCAGAATTCCTGTGCAGCAGGAGATGCTTCTGGAAACCCCAATATCTCCATGTAGTGCAGTCTCCATTTCCCAGGACAAGGAAATGATAAGGCACAGTCTATGTTCATGAGAAAAGTTTTTATCATACAGGGTAAATGGAGATTCCCTTAATGGACAAAATGAAAGGGTTTCTGTTCTGTCAATGCCACCAAGAGTGATGGCAAAGACACAATATATACCAGAAATCCAGGTGGAAAAAAGTCCACCTTGTTTTTAGCCCAGGGAAAATTCAGAATTAAAGCTGAACTTTAGAAATTAAGCTTTTAATGGGATTCCCACAGACCTTCAAACAGGCCCTAGATAAGAGAGAAGTTAAAATTCAAATTAAAGCTTCTCTTTTAGGTCCCCCTCTGTGCCTGAAAATGTCTGTCCTGAAATAAGGCAGCTCAAAAAGAAGCATGAACATCTCCCAGGACCATGCTCAAAGCAATTGGGAGTGGCTTTTCTGCTTTGGGGAAGTGAATTCAATGCTTGCCAACACCAATATCTCAGGCAGAACTGCAGCAGCTGCTGAAACTATAATGCCTGTGTTCCTTGTGTTCAACTTTTACCTCAAAAACTACTAATGGCCATAACAGTTGTACTGCTGGGGACTAAAAATGAGAGTGAGCCAAATGAGTCAAAAAGTGAATTTGAAACAAAATTCCAGTTATGAGTAGACTCTTTTAGAAACTTCAGCTAAATGAACCCCGGATGCAATTTGTTTATGGCTATATTGTAAATGATGGAAAGGCTGGAAGTCTTTCCAGTGTCTCCCAGTTTCTTTGGAATGAACACAGTTTGCCAAAAGCAGAGGGTGCCTCTGTCAGTGAATGTGCACTCTCAAGGACAGCAGTGCATGTTAGCTTGGGACCCTTATTCTATCATAAGAAAGATTAAGACATATTTCTATTAAATCAGCACTCTCTCAGTACTAGGGAAATATTTCTCCTTCCAGTTTCTCCTAAGATAGGAGCAATTATTATTGTAATTTTACACAGGGCAGAATGGTAACAGAGACAAATCAGTCCCTTAATTACCACCCACTGGAAACCTGACAGTGTTGTTTCAGGTTAAACTTTGTTCTGCAAGCAAATGTATTTATTCAGCATTTATCTCTGTCCCAGAAGCCTTGAGCAGCTCAACAGGTATGTTTGGAAACAGCTGTGTCTGTGGCTGGGGCTTTGGCACCCCAGAGATGCACTGGGAGCCCAGGACACCCCTCTGGCTGTCCTGGATTGCCAGGACCCCTGCCAGGGGCTCAGAGCCCCGGCACGGAGCCCAAAACACCTGAGGGTTTGGTTATGGCCCATGGAGCAAATTACCAACCTTGTATGAAGATCAGCAAGCCACAACAGTTTAGGTAGAATAATAGTGAAGTTATCATGAGGTGAAAAGGCAGATTTTGGGTTTCTGGAATGGGAGTTCAGGAGGCAAGATGGAGGGATCTGGGTGTGTCCAGCCCTTCTCCTTCTTCTGCTGTGATGTTGGCACTCTTAGATTGGTCTAGAGTAGAAGCTCACTGTCTAACACAGGTGATGGGTATTGAGAAGTGATTGTAAACATTGTACACATAGTTTTTAATATAAAGACATAACACCTCCCCTAGGGCAGGCAGAGTGCCTGGAACTGCCCTGCTGGATGGACCTTGGCAGGGCAGGAGAACATTTTTTATAGATAAGGAACAATAAACAACCTTGAGACCGAGAGCTGAAGAGCCTTGACTCATTCTTCAAGCTCCAGGCTGAGAAAAGAGACTTTGAACATCTCTGTGGGTCACAGGGAGCAGCAAAGGATCCCACAGATGCAGAGCCCCACGCTGTGCACAGGGCCCAGACCAGGAGGGTGCACTCATGGACAATCCCCCGAGCCCACAGCCAGCCCAGGGATGTCCACAGCCACTGACTCCAGGGGGAAACACTCTTACAGGCTGGAACTGAGTTTCATTTCCCCTAGCAGCAAAGCAAGATTGGTATTTACTGCAGAAAGTATTACAAGGGTTGTATAATGCTGGCAGAGTGCTGTGAGCATGAAATATGCCTCACATCATTAAATATGTGACAGATGTACCTGCAGAGAACTCATTAATTCTGATTTCTATTCCTGTTAGTCTAGAAATATTAGCATCTAATTGTTAGTTTCTAAAATATTCTGACAAACTTTTTTTAACTGAAAAACTGTGTCAGCATTTATTTTGGAATATCAGATGAAGTCTCTTCTCTTGTATGCCCCTCAAGTAATGTGTTACAATAACCTCAATTACCTAACAGAAAATGGTGGGGCCTCAGCAGCAAGGCTTTAAGGAGGAGCTGGGAGATCTCTGCTCAGTAAATGCAAATGAAGAAACCTTCAGTGGATAAGGAAATTATGAAATTGAAGGCCAAACCTGCTGCATGTGTGAGACACGAACGCTATGGCAGCAGTGCAAACATCCTGAGGTTTTACTGCAGTGCCCCTCAAGGAGCAAAGGGCTGGGTGGGGACACAGCCAGCAGCAGGGGGCTCTGTGCTGGAACTGCAGCCTGCCAGAAAGAAATCCAAAGGCGTTTGCACATCTTCTTCCCTTAAAGAGCATCCAGTAGAACAAAGACTGATTTTCTCGCTTCTGATGCTTTTTTCCCCCTGGAAGTCTCAAGATCAGTTCATTCTACACAGAAACCAGAGCCTGGAAGTAACACCAATAGCTGTGTACAAAACCCTGCAAAAATGAATTTCTCCATCCTGGTGGCAGGCAGACCTCACCCTCCCAAGCACTGCTTCCCTGGGAAGGACAGCAGGACACCACATGTTGTTCTGGATAACAGCATATGGGCACCAGGAATTTACTGGAGGTTTCCCCAGACTGCAGCTTTGGGGACAAAATCTTCTTTTAGCTTAGACCACTCAGCCTGCCTTGCTAGCATCTGTTGACTTGAAAGCCTGACAGAGGAAAACTTCATTTAACCAGAAAGATACCAAAAAATGGGTATTCAGCAGCAGCACCTTTGTAAACACTGAATAAGAAAACCAAACTGTACCATGAAATAGAAACACTATTTGCAGCAATTACAACCCTGGTCAATAGCAAAGTTGGAAATAAACTTACTGGCCAGCAGATCTTTGCAGAAAATAAACTGTTTAATTATTTAATTATTTGGGGAGGTAACTAAAGAGAAGGGAAATGCACAGAGTAAACGAATGGGAATGTAAAGATTTGCATAGCGTGGCAGCGCAAGTGTGGACAGGAGAAACCCCAGGGTGGGTTTGCTGAGCAGTTTCCCACAGTGCAGGTACACACAGGGAGGTGCTGCCTTTGCATAGGCAAATCAGGGCAGTTCTCCCTCTCTCTCAGCTCACTGGCAATCATTAATTCTCTATTTGATTGTTCTGTTGATCTGGAGCACAGGTCTGTGTGGCTGAGCTGAGGGCTCTCTTTGTCCATGGAATAATGGATGCTCCAACAGTCTCCAGCAGTGACTGGGAGGCCTCTGCCAGTGGCTCCAAAAGTCTCAGGAGATTTTCTCCCAAGCGTGCTCAGTGAGCAGCAGCACTTTCCACAGGATCTGAGGGGTTTTACTGCCACAGTTTTATTTTTAATTCCACCTAAATATTCACTGGCTACACGTCCACCTTTGCCTTTTTGTTTGATTAGGATTTTGGGTCAGCACAGTGGGATACGCCACCATGATCAGGAGTTCCAGCTCTGCCTGTTCCTTCAGGACCTTGCACATTGCAATTTCACAGAACTCAGAGTGCCAGCTGAGTGGGATGAAAGTCTTTGAGATCTGTTTCTAGCAGTACCATAACTCAGAAACCTCTAACAATATTTGTATTTTGGGAAACCAAACCAAATTTGGGTTCCTAACTAGCATCAACACACAAAAAAAGCATTTTTTTCTGTGAAACAAATCACAGTGCATAAAAAAGTGGCACATTGAATTTCTGAACTTCTGCTAAGCAAGGAAGCAAACCTTAGGACAGGATAACATTGGTGCTTTGAAGTGCAGCAAAGCTGAGAAAATGTTTTTGACAGGTCTTAGGAATGGACTTCTGCTCAGCTTGGCACATTTTCTTTGTGCCATCCTGAACTATACTGAGAATTACAAAGGGGACACATGGAAGAAAAGAGACAAAGGGGCTTGTAAAGGGTCAAATAGTTCAACAGAAGCCAGAGAATAAATGGAAATTACAGACACAGTTTCATACTTTCAATCCTGTGTAGGACTTCAGTGCCATGCCATTTGGGCTGTGTGTTACACATCCTTGGGTAGGAACACGTGCCACAATACACTGCAAACAACACATCTAAAGCAGCTCCTGTTCCATGCTCTCTGTGGAGTTTGAGCTGCAGGACTATTGCAGGGTATTCCTGCTACTCTCCCAGTAAAGCTGTGAGTACAAATGGGACCAACTCCCACTGTCACAGACAGCACAATGCTAAAAGCTTTAACAGGCTGTTTGGCAGGAGGCAGACAGAATGGATTCAGCTGCTCAAATGGTGACACTGACACTTTGCCCTTGGCTCCCCCTGTTCTTATCTTTCCCCACAGAAAAATCAGCGTTGGATGGTGCAAGCTGTCAGGCTGTGTGTCTGTAGCCAGGCTGCACTACAACAGCCCTGCTGCACAAAGAGGAATTTATTTCCCAAGTATATTTGTAATCTGTTGCTATTAAAGGTTTAATTAAATATAGCTTTAGGGCACTAATTAACACATCATAATTACATGCTCTGACTCTCCTCCACACCCATCATCTAGCAAATATACAAGATTAAATCAAAATAGGCGCCCAAAGTATATTCATGGCATAGCCTCGCTTCCTTCCCATTGAAATCAACAAAAAAGTTCTGAAATAATCAGGCAGAGAACTCTGCAGAGAATAAATTGTCTTACTAAAAGTAAATTTTTATATCTTGACAAGATGGCATTACATGACAGTTTTAGTATTCATTTATGGGTCACAGTTTTATTTTCAGTAGTGCTGGCATTTTAAGGCACATGGGACACACCAGGGAAAGGACACCTGAACAGAACTGTGCAGACACTTTGGGTACCCTGAAACAGTTAAAAAGAAAGATATGCAGGGGAAAAAATGATCATCCAGTCCAACAATACCAACTGAAGCTGTACATCAGATAAAACCAAATATAAACATTGTGCTTTTCCAACCAGAAAAGGGCCAGGCAGTTTTTTGCATCCTTCACAATTAATAGGCCAGAGTGCTGTTCCCAGAGTTCTCTACTCCCTCAAGAATGCTTATCTAATCCACCTTTAATCCCTCTGTGTTTTCACCTGAGTGCTGAGCAAGAGAAGAAAACTCCACCATCTACGCTCCCATCTTATTCTCTCCAGTATTTATGAGAGCAAAGAAATATTTGAACACATGTTGCAAAGCATGACTAAGAAAAAAAATCATTCCTGACATGCCATCCCTATTACACCCACCCAAGCAATTATTTATTTGCAATGGCCTGGCCTTCTGCAAGGCTTTAAAAGGGGTTTTTCCTGCCACATGAATTTGTTTCAGATAACTCACTACTTAATGAAGCCACGTCTGGAAGGAGGGATTTTATTTCCCTCCTGCCACGGGCATTACCCTGCGAATGCCGCAGTTCTTGTGTGTCCCTGTCACCAGCGCTGCAAGCAGCCCCCACACAGCTCCGGTTCTCACACGGAGCAGCGGCTGGGTGTCGCTTTGGTACCCCACTTGTTGCTGTAGCACTGAATTCCAGGAGACATCGCACGCGGAGCTCCTCGGGAGCCGCCCCGGGTGACGCCGAGCCCGGAGCGGCTGCGGCACTCGGTGTTCTCGGGCGCCACCTGCCGGCCACTCACGGACCGCGGCCGCCTCTGCGCTGCCAGGAGCTTTGGCCCTTCGGAGGCGGGAGCGGGCTACAAAAACGGCCAGCAGAGCTCCCGAACCTCCAGCAGAGCTCCCGACCCTCCAGCAGAGCCCCCAAATCTGCCATGGCCTGTCCTGTTTGTGCTGCTGCCTGTACCCCACCGTGTGTCAGCAGCTGATCCCAAGCCCCAGAATGCAGGTCGCGACTACACGATCCGAGCCTTGTGCTCATTCTGAGCCGCAGAGAGGCTGATTCACCCCTTGTGGTTTGTGCCAGGATCTGGGCTCAAAGCCATGGATCCCTTAAGACCATGGATCCCTATCTCCCTGAGCTCCCAAACACAGCATTGTCAGACTCCAGTTCATGTCTATTCCTAGCCCAGACTGTCTCTGCAGACAAAGGCATCACACCACTGCTCAGAGAAGGACAAACTGCTGTTAGTACAGATTTCTGTCATTCCAAAGCCAGCAGAACAAATACCTCCAAGAGCCAGATACTCCCATGAGGCACAAGAGAATTTGGCATTATTTGTGTGTGACAAACATAATCTAAATTTACAAGTGTATGAATCAACCAGGGAATTTCCCAAAGCATTTTGGAATGAGAAGATCATTGAGCTGCTCCTCTTCAAAAAAACCTCCTGCCACATGTAGGCTGTAGAATGAGGAAGAAATTCAGCTTCAAAATTCTCTGCTCATGACACAAAACTCAAATTGGAAACATCAGCTAAAGAAAAATACAAACCTGTTTCTACAACCACAGCTATGAAGACAAATTGCATATACTCACCAAATGGAAATGAGAGTATATTTAATAGCAGGGCTTAGCAGAAGCAAGTGTACAACTATTAAACCCTGTCATACATTTTTTTGCCAAAGGATCAACCCTAAGAATAACTAAACCCACCCTGTAAGTATCTCAGTGCAAAGAGGATTTAGACATGGGCAACTAATGAGGGATGTATTAATCCTGATGCATAAGAATATTTATACCCATACTGAGTGCTGAAGGAAAATCCTGAATATAACCTTGAATTCAAATATTCCATGAGCAGCTGCCAGTTCCTGTTTGCACCACAAATCCCGGCCTGGAATGCAACTGCTAGGATGCAAATTCACGCAGCATTACTTGTCTGGGAGTCTAATTAAAGACCCAGAGCTGCTGCAAATGGCAAAGCAGCGCTGGCTCAGCTCACACAGCACTGACGCTGCTGCTGTGCTCACACACAGCGTTCAGCACCCCACCACTCAGCCCTGCTCTGCTCTCCAATGCACTTTCAAATATCCCAAAGGAGAAACTATCATCTCCCTGAGATTATGATACCCACACTGTAAAGAAATTCTCCCTCCTAACCAGAATAATTTCACTTTTTGGAGTTTTTAGAGCAATACTGATATGACTGTAAACAATTCCAGTCATTTTCTGGGTTTCTATTCTCCTTCTACTGAAGAGCTCAGTGAAAAGGAGCTTTTTGTATAATTAAAAAAAAAAAAACAAAAAACCAAACTAACTCCCCTAGAGGAATTAGAAAGGAAAGGTAAAGCTATACAGCCACCAGCTGAAGGGACACTGGATGACAGTCTTTTCTTCCTGAAAAATAAAGCTATACCTATCTTCTGACATTCCTTCAATCTCTTTTATGAGTTCATGGTTGTTTTCTTGAGCATTCCCTGCTATTCACCCAGAAACATTTGCATTATTTGATTTTCACAGCTCAAGGAGTGCCTATGCTCCCTTAAATCTCTGCATCCTCTCCTACAGATATTTCCTGTTTTGTTTTTCTCCCATTTCAAAGTTCATAAATAATATTAAACTTTCCTCTCCTCCTTCCTCACTTGCATCCAGGTCTCCTCTTTCAGCTTTCCTTTCTGTGCAGCACTACAGAGCCCATCTCTGTTCTGGAGCCACCAATTCTTGCACAGATGAAAAGGTAACAACACAAACCCAACTATTTATGTCCCTGCTGATGTGACAGGTACATTGCAATGGAATAATATCACACATTCATGGTACGGAGTCACAGCTTCCCATCTATGGGACATCCTGGATGCTGTGCCCCAAAGCATTAAATACCCAATAAGTGCCTGAGATTGCAGCACAGAATCATCATCCCTTCTGCCAGCTTCTATCTCCTGTTCTTTCATTGCCTTGGATATGACTCCTAACTCTTCTTCCCTTTCTGGCACCTTTCCACTTACCTCACCACTCCCTACCCTCATCTAATAAATTCTATTTATTCATCTTATTGGCTCTAAATTCTACATCTTGTTCCAAAGAATTCCCTCTGTGGGGACTGATACAAATGTAGCCTGTCACAGACATCTGTTATGGAAAATCCTTTCCTTAGGATGTTTCCTCCTGAGAAGCTGAGAGGCCTCAGAAACAAAATGCAAACATTNAAATGTTCTCCTCAAGAAATGAACTTCACACTTGGAGGCAAAGTGTAAAACCTTGAATGAGTATTTGTTCTGCAGCAGTGGCAAAAGCACCTCCAGCAGCCCCTGGGAGCAGTCCCCAGCATGAACCAGTCTGGCAATGCCATTGCCCTGCTGCTGCCTTCACTGCCCATTTGAATGGGAAAATAAACAGGAGGAAGTTGTGATTTCTGTCACCACCCTGCTCACGAGCAAGACTTCATTTGCAGGACAACTCTATACAGAACAAAAGACAATCAGGGCTCCAAGGAATTTACTGTCAGGGATGAGACACAACACATGTACATTTTCTACAAGGGAAGTAATGAGATAATAGTATTGGCCAACATCAGAAGTGCTAATCATACAATTATAACCAATATTTTTGTCAGCATTGCTGTAAGAATTCACTTGAAAATTTTCAAAAAATGACCATGAAATAAACAGTTTGAGCCAAACAATGTAATTCTTTGCAATTAAGGGGAAAAATCTTCTTGCATTGACTGCAATGCAACTTCAAAAGATTAAGATGCTTTTTTTACTCCATCTGTATCTGACATTATGTAAAGCTTTTTTGCACAAAACACCTAAGAGAGAACAGCAGTAAAATAATTTATGTGAAGGAAAACCTGGATCTTTCATAAGATGTGATAAATATAAATGTCAGGTCAGCCAATCAATTTGAATCAACTGGAAATGAGAATTGCAAAGACAGACTGCATTAAGCCTACCAAGTGTTCATGTTCTGGTACTGATGTAATGAAAGTAATAGCAATTAAATCAAATTATAATGAAGAGGTAATGTTAAGATCTAAGAAATAGTTATTTTTCATCAGTGTTAATTCAAAGGAATTTCAGTAACAAGCTCTTACTTTGACCAGCTTTGATAAAGGGATCAATACCCCAAATGCAGAAATGTGGGGAGGTGTGTGGGGTTGTGGTTTTTTTCCTTTTTAATATTTTCTCACTCCTATAAGAGGATGATTACAGACACCATCTTCCCCACTTGGTAAACTGTGCATGCAACAGCCTGGTCAGAAAGTGAGAAAATGGCTTTGTTTCCTCACAGTGGACTTGTGAGACTTTTTAGGGAGCTGTAGAAAAACGATGATAGCTCGTTAGTACAAACAGCCTGCAGGTGGTGTTTTCCTACGCTGTTTTTCTGTTCTTCTCAAGCGCTGTTTGTGAGAAAGATGTTTTTGTTAGTTAGCCAATAAAGTGTTGAATCTGTCTATAAAAGAGAGGATTTTTTGTATTAAACACTCTTCTGCAAACCAGCCTTTGAGTGAGTTTGTGTCACTTCTGGCTCAAGGGCGACAGTAAACCAGCTACCAGAAGCTTTCTGGTTGTGATTTTTGAGGCCCCAAGACACAGAGCAAGGTCTCCTGAGAGCCAAGGGGAGGAAAGCCCTGAGTGCTGGCTGTCACAGACACCTTTTATGAAAAATCCTTTCCTTAGGATTTTTCGTCCTGAGAAGCTGAGAGGCCTCAGGAACAAAATGTAAACAATGATTATCTGCTGCTTTGGAATGCAACAGGTGCAGCTGTGATTGGTCTCATGTGGTTGTTTCTGATTAATGGCCAATCACAGTCAGCTGGCTCGGACTCTTGGTACGAGACACAAGCTTTGTTATCATTCTTTCTTTTTCTATTCTTAGCTAGCCTTCTGATGAAATCCTTTCTTCTATTCTTTTAGTTTTAATATAATATATATCATAAAATAATAAACCAAGCCTTCTGAAACATGGAGTCAGATCCTTGCCTCTTCCCTCATCCTCAGACCCCTGTGAACACGGTCACACCCAGGGAAAACTCTCTTCTGCTCCTCCTGCATTTTCAGCTGCAGGTTNCCCTTCCCACAGCCCTTGGGAAATGTCTCCTCTCACCCTCACAGCTTCCCTCTGTTGTTGCTGTGCCGCTGAACGATCCCGTTGCCTGAGCAACGGCAGCTGAGGAGGGGAGCAGGGAGAGGGGCCCGGCCCCGCCGCGCTCTGGCAGCAGCCCCAGGGAATGAGCAGCAACCTCCCTGTCAGGTGCAGGGCTCTTTGCAACCATCTTATACCTTTGTGCAATTATAAATAAAATAACCTAACACTCCAGGCTGTCAAGCAAGTGTTGTTTAGCTTATCTATGACACCCACATTATTTCATAATGCAACCACATTTGTTATTCTCTAATTTTGGTCCAAGTAGAACTCAGATGTACAAATTAACCAGCAATTAATCTCTAGAATCAGACTCTGATCTAATCCCGCCCTCACAAATTATTATGCAGTGTCTCTTTCCTCCTCTGCTCTTTTTATTGTGCATTTTAGAATTCAGAAAAGTAACCAGAACTAAAGTGTCTATCAGTGACCTTTCCAGATCTACTTCAATATTTGTAGTGTGCTTTCTTTTCATCTTTGCTGTCTGTCTCTTGGTATTTGAGCAATATCTGGTGAAATGAGAATGCAGTCTTGGTGCTATAGCTCTGCAAGAAATAATAATCTCTGCAAGATATCCAGCAGAGATTTCTTTTCTAATATTGTTTTATTGGAAGGATTTTTTTTTTTTAATAGCATCCTTCTTACAAGGTTTTGTGTTCCTACAGCTTATGAAACTCCATGGGCTACCTCCCCTCCCTTGATAGTTCATGATCAAAATGTTGGTAATTGACTCCTTGCTGCTCTGGTGATTCCAGGAGGGAGGGCTGTGCAGGTTTTCCTGCTTCTGAGCAACTCTCACTTGCAACATCAAGCACAGAATAGTCTGTGCTGACATGTCTTAAATGACACTTCACTCTCTTTTTGCTATAATTTCATTTTTACTCCTGAAGGAGAAGCACAGTTAGCTGGATGTCCCAGTTGCACCAGGCACTAATGGTGAGTTACAAATTGGGAAACGATTTGGCCTTTAAAATTTCAAAGTGAGCTTCATCCAAAATTAATTTACTCCATCCTACCCAAGTGCCTCAGCAGCTGCATGCTCACTAATCCTGTCCCCTGCACAGTATTTATAGAACTTTAAAAAAATTTTTTTTAGACTACGCTTATTTTTGCAGAGCATAAAATAGAGAACAACTGGAGTTCAAGCCTGACAGCCCAACCACAAAAAACCCAGAAGATAATCCTTCATTTTTTGCTCTGCTTTCTCCAGAGATAACCCACTTCCATTTTCAGCTGTCCAGCAGAACAGCCAGACTGAGCATCACTGGAGCAAAGCACAGGCCAGAATTTATGGCTTACTGAATTCAGGGAGAAGCTTTAATTAATAGAGCCTCGAGCACTGTGACTGTGACTAGACAGCAGATTCCATCCATTCATTTGGAATAAAACTTCCAGGATTTCTCTGGAAGTTTCCAAACCATCTGTGAAAAGTGTTCCTGTCTCTGTGCTTGGGAGAGCCTGGATCATTGGCCAGAGGTGCCTTTTCCATGGCTCTGACCAATGGCTTCAGCAAATCAGGGCTTTGTACCCAGCTTTGAGAGCAGGAAAATCATGGAGTTCACTGAAGGAAGGGACTGAGCCCAAGCACCCTCAGTGTGACTCATGGATTTCCATGGGATTACAGAGGGGTGGAAATAAACCACATTTACCCCATTAGGTCACCATGCTGGTATCATTAATCTCTCAGGGAAGGATTGCTCCTCCCATGCTGAGATTTCCAGTAGAAGAAGAATTTGTCCATGGGGGTACAAGGAAGAGAGAAGGAAAAAAAGTGAAATAATGATAAGAGCTTGAAGAAACAACATTAAAAAATTTTAATATCCTGATTTCCCTTAAAAAGCCCTCATGAATATCACACATAGACTCTTATCAGTACAAACCCTCATCAATACATTTATCATTTATCTCTTCATCAACACAAATTCTTTTACACAGAAAACCTCCTACCCATGATTTTCATTTGGTAAAAGCTGTAACATAAAATTTTATTTGGCTTCAGAAAACCTAACTCTCACATCACATAAGAGATTTGTGCTTAAAGCATGCAAAAAGCTTAGTTAGGCCCATCTCCATTCCATAAAACTTGTCAGAGTAATATTAAAAAACCCTCATAGAAAAAGACTTGAATAAAAATAATATTATCACTTCCTCAAGCTCTAATGAAATTTCTTAGTGAGGGGGAGCAAACCCATCTTCTCTGAGGTAAGGGCACTCAGCTGGAAGCGGATCTTGGATGGGCTTTGTACTTTTTCAGTGAATAATGAATTAAAGACAGAAGATGAATAATGAATTAATTTGAAATCAGAAGAATTCCATGAAGCAGGAAGAACAGCTTATGACTTCCTCCTTCAGGTAAGAGTCCTGGGCATTAGGCTATGGAAGTAATTTCCCATTTCCTCTCATTCCCACAGCTTTACTGTCCCATCCAGTAGGATCTCATTAGTTAACAGCCCAATTTCTGCATAAATCAATGTCTAATGCTGTGGCTGACCTTTGGGAGTGACTGCAGCACACCAGTCAAGCACAGACAGAAGAAATTCAGCTTCTGGCAGGCTGGCTGTAATGAATTGCATAGGACCATGATGCTGTGCACCTGTAGATTTTGTTCATTCTCCAAGTATTTTAGAAACTCACAACTACTTTATCATATTTTGACCAGACTGACTTCATCCAAGTCAGTCAGGCCCTGAGAAAATGATAAAGTCTAAGTTTGAATAATAAAAAAGAAAAAATAAATATGAGTACTGCCAGTATCTAAAATTTTTCAGAACCTCTCTTACCACTGAGGTGACAAGACAGCACTCATGCTCCTCCTGTTCTGAAACCACCAACCTTTCCTTCAAAACATTATCTGAGACTGGAGGCAAAGTTTTGCAAGGTTTGGATCCTTTAACTTCTTTGGGCATTTACAGATGTCTAGCTTTTATGAAACTCAATTTCTTCTTTATATGTAACTTTGGGTGTTTGAATATTGCTAAAATACTGCTTGGCTTTTATGGACAGCAAAAGTACATGGGTAAAAGTATATTTCCAGAGAAGTTTTTAGAGAGTTTTTTTTCCAAGATGAAGTGACTGAATATTCCTGAGCTTACTGAATAAATCACGCATCTAAATTGGTTTAAATCTCAATGGATGTTTGCAACTGAGTCTTGGATTGGGAGACACCAAGCTCTTCTGAAGGAGAGAGGCACACAAGGCCACACCAGCACAATCCTTCTCAGTTTGCTTTAGATAATATTCATTGAACACTGCACCTGCACTTTCTTATGGAGCTTGATTTCTAAAATTCCAGAGGATGCTGAATAAAAAAAAGCAACAAGAAACAGCTCAACAACAGAAGCACCTAACTAAGGTTGCCATTTGGCCATGCATCCCTGCTAGAAATCCCTGCTGCACGGTGGAAATGGCTACAGAGAGGGGAAAAAAAAGACTAAAACTCTGTGGCTTGGTCCACCAGAGTCTTGTTTGATTTAACAAGCACTTTCACTTCTCAGCTGCTGCAAGCATTAAACAAGAACCATGAAATCACTCTGGGGAGTGTGGCACCTGCATCTGCACTGCTTTCTTGCATGGTCAGCTCTGTGCAGTAACAAAGTCAGTGAGTGACCTTTTCATTCACTGTTTTCACTCTTTTGGCCAAAATCTGATCTCTTTTGGCCAAAATCTGATCTATTGAGTTACATTCTGAAGGGTTACATACCTGAGGGCATATCACTCTCCATGTTGCAAAGTGAACTTCCATACCTTTCCCTATTCCTCATCCACACAATAATTCCAATAGCTCTAAAATAGTAATTCTTCCTTTAACTACAGTTCTCTTGTGAACACTAACTCTGCAGATTTATCCATCTAATAAATACACTTTTAAAGAGTGCCAAAATGTATTAAAACTGAACCAAACCAGCAGCAGCTACATGCAGCCTAATTACTGAGCTAAATGTTATTTGGGAACATGTATCACAGCTACAAGAGCAAATGACATTCAGTGTTCTTCCTGTTGATCCTGGCTGTGGGCTGAGCTCAGAGGCTCTGCCAGCAGGCCCCCAGGCAATCTGAGCTGGGCATCTTTCCTTCCTTAGGGCTCAATTATCCATTTCTTAAGGATCAGCCTGGCCAAGCTCTCATACTGGCTCTCACAGCCCAGACCATCCCCACAGCAGCCCAAGGAGCAGGTGAGTCCATGTGACCAAAGCCCACATTTGTTCTAGGCAGGCATTTGTTGTTTTGACAGGATTTGTTAATTATCTTGATAATCTCATTTGTGCTATGACTGCAGCAATGACCAAACAGGGAACAAACCAAAAAATCCAAGCACTGGGACACACCTANACTTCCTCAAGCTCTAATGAAATTTCTTAGTGAGGGGGAGCAAACCCATCTTCTCTGAGGTAAGGGCACTCAGCTGGAAGTGGATCTTGGATGGGCTTTGTACTTTTTCAGTGAATAATGAATTAAAGACAGAAGATGAATAATGAATTAATTTGAAATCAGAAGAATTCCATGAAGCAGGAAGAACAGCTTATGACTTCCTCCTTCAGGTAACAGTCCTGGGCATTAGGCTATGGAAGTAATTTCCCATTTCCTCTCATTCCCACAGCTTTACTGTCCCATCCAGTAGGATTTCATTAGTTAACAGCCCAATTTCTGCATAAATCAATGTCTAATGCTGTGGCTGACCTTTGGGGGTGACTGCAGCACACCAGTCAAGCACAGACAGAAGAAATTCAGCTTCTGGCAGGCTGGCTGTAATGAATTGCATAGGACCATGATGCTGTGCACCTGTAGATTTTGTTCATTCTCCAAGTATTTTAGAAACTCACAACTACTTTATCATATTTTGACCAGACTGACTTCATCCAAGTCAGTCAGGCCCTGAGAAAATGATAAAGTCTAAGTTTGAATAATAAAAAAGAAAAAATAAATATGAGTACTGCCAGTATCTAAAATGTTTCAGAACCTCTCTTACCACTGAGGTGACAAGACAGCACTCATGCTCCTCCTGTTCTGAAACCACCAACCTTTCCTTCAAAACATTATCTGAGACTGGAGGCAAAGTTTTGCAAGGTTTGGATCCTTTAACTTCTTTGGGCATTTACAGATGTCTAGCTTTTATGAAACTCAATTTCTTCTTTATATGTAACTTTGAGTGTTTGAATATTGCTAAAATACTGCTTGGCTTTTATGGACAGCAAAAGTACATGGGTAAAAGTATATTTCCAGAGAAGTTTTTAGAGAGTTTTTTTCCAAGATGAACTGACTGAATATTCCTGAGCTTACTGAATAAATCACGCATCTAAATTGGTTTAAATCTCAATGGATGTTTGCAACTGAGTCTTGGATTGGGAGACACCAAGCTCTTCTGAAGGAGAGAGGCACACAAGGCCACACCAGCACAATCCTTCTCAGTTTGCTTTAGATAATATTCATTGAACACTGCACCTGCACTTTCTTATGGAGCTTGATTTCTAAAATTCCAGAGGATGCTGAATAAAAAAAAGCAACAAGAAACAGCTCAACAACAGAAGCACCTAACTAAGGTTGCCATTTGGCCATGCATCCCTGCTAGAAATCCCTGCTGCACGGTGGAAATGGCTACAGAGAGGGGAAAAAAAGACTAAAACTCTGTGGCTTGGTCCACCAGAGTCTTGTTTGATTTAACAAGCACTTTCACTTCTCAGCTGCTGCAAGCATTAAACAAGAACCATGAAATCACTCTGGGGAGTGTGGCACCTGCATCTGCACTGCTTTCTTGCATGGTCAGCTCTGTGCAGTAACAAAGTCAGTGAGTGACCTTTTCATTCACTGTTTTCACTCTTTTGGCCAAAATCTGATCTCTTTTGGCCAAAATCTGATCTATTGAGTTACATTCTGAAGGGTTACATACCTGAGGGCATATCACTCTCCATGTTGCAAAGTGAACTTCCATACCTTTCCCTATTCCTCATCCACACAATAATTCCAATAGCTCTCAAATAGTAATTCTTCCTTTAACTACAGTTCTCTTGTGAACACTAACTCTGCAGATTTATCCATCTAATAAATACACTTTTAAAGAGTGCCAAAATGTATTAAAACTGAACCAAACCAGCAGCAGCTACATGCAGCCTAATTACTGAGCTAAATGTTATTTGGGAACATGTATCACAGCTACAAGAGCAAATGACATTCAGTGTTCTTCCTGTTGATCCTGGCTGTGGGCTGAGCTCAGAGGCTCTGCCAGCAGGCCCCCAGGCAATCTGAGCTGGGCATCTTTCCTTCCTTAGGGCTCAATTATCCATTTCTTAAGGATCAGCCTGGCCAAGCTCTCATACTGGCTCTCACAGCCCAGACCATCCCCACAGCAGCCCAAGGAGCAGGTGAGTCCATGTGACCAAAGCCCACATTTGTTCTAGGCAGGCATTTGTTGTTTTGACAGGATTTGTTAATTATCTTGATAATCTCATTTGTGCTATGACTGCAGCAATGACCAAACAGGGAACAAACCAAAAAATCCAAGCACTGGGACACACCTACCCTGCATCCCCTTTGGGAGGGAGCACTCAGCAGCTCTCTCAACTGACTCCAAACCCTTGTGCAGAGCACAGCAAGGACAGACTTGATTCACAAGCCATTTCCAGCTCATTGCAGCGCTTTCTTCTCCATAGAGAACACACCTCCAGTGAAAATACAGCCATGCACACAGACCACACCTCCAGTTAAATACAGCCATGCACACAGAACACACCCCCAGTTAAATACAGCCATGCACACAGAACACACCTCCAGTGAAATACAGCCATGCACACAGAACACACCTCCAGTGAAATACAGCCATACACACAGAACACACCTCCAGTGAAATACAGCCATGCACACAGAACACACCTCCAGTGAAATACAGCCATGCACACATCCTCACACAGACACATTACATGGACAAATAACTGGTACTTGGTGGCAGAAGCATTCCCAGCACTGTTTGTGATGCTCGGTTTCCTGCAGCTCACCCAGAGCAGGAGGATTCCTCGCTTGCCTGCTGTAAGTGCTCCCTCTGTTGTTGTGCAGAGGAGTGACCAGCAAACGTGTTCCATCAGCCTGGCATCTTTCTCATCTTCAAGAATTCCACCCTGACATAACTTTTCATGCTTATTTTCTCCCTAAGTAACTTCTGTCTCAGCCCAGCCTTACAAAGTACTGCTGGTATCATTTAGAATAACAAGGCATCTAAGGAAAAGTAAATCCCTTTGCCCTATAAAGCTTTTTACTATTCATATTAAGCATACTGAAGAACTCACTCACTGATTTCAATGTGGATTAGAAATCCAGAGACTGAGTTGAAAAAAATAAAGGTGATGAAATCAATGACACAGAAGAGAAAGAGAAATAGCATGTATTTTAGTTTAAAAATCCTCCCATAAAATGGTCTGAAATATGGCCAGGAAATAAAATAAGAATTAAAAATGGTGTCATAACTAAACAGCAACAGTCTAAGGAAGAGAACATGAAGAAGAAAGAAAAGGCCATATTTCACCAGACAGGTAAATCTCAGGGGGCTGGAAGCCCTTAGAATACATTGCTTTTCAAGTGAAATTACAGCAAATATAGCATCTGTGATTTGGGAAGGACTAATCTAATTAATCAATGGCTAGAAACAGGAGAGAGCTATTTTTGAGCAGCAGCTACTCAGCAGGCTATAGGAGATGAGTTAATGAACTAATTTATGGGTTTGGTACCCAGGGATTCCATCAGCAATGAGGTCTTAGCACCCAGAAATAGAACTTTGCATTATTGGGGTTTTCAACAGCATCTGATGCCCAATTCCTTCCAGTGAAAATGGATAAAAAAGGACTCCGTGTGCATGGCTGTCACAGCAGCACTTTATAAACACCAAAAGGTCACCAAAAACGTGTCCTGGAAGGGCTGCATTCAGTGTCATGTGTGAACTGGGAGATTTCAGATTGCTACAGCACACAAACTTCATCTTTCCTTCCCAAATACCCAAGTGACTCTTCAGCTGTTTTACCAGGGACATCACAAAATACACAACATGGCAGGGCAGGATAACCTCAGTACCATCTCATCAATTCAGAGTCAAAACAGTTAGAGCCTTAAAAAATAGTAATAAAAAAACACCAAACCAAACAATCACAAACTTTATAAACTAATAGATTTATATTAAAAATATTTTTTAAACCTGANTTAAAATATATTCTACTTTTAAAATAATAAAAAATATTAATTTTAATTAATAATCTTTTCCTATAGTATAACAGAGCTGAGGGCTCAGATTCCAGAGTTTTTAATCTCCTGTAAGAAAAAACTGCATTCCTTTAACCACTCTTGATTCTGGCAATAAATACCTCACATTCCCACTTGGCTGAAGTGAGGATATCCTTGCTTACAGTAACATACTGCATTAACCACTGATGTATTTTTGGATATGACATTTATAGAGAGAGAATGAACAGGAAAAGAACTTTCTGGAACACTCTAATAAGTATGGCATAAGGAAAATAAAATGAATAGAGAAAATAATAGAGCAGCTTCATGGTGCTGCTGTAAGATAACAAAAACAGCCCTAAAAGCAAAGCAACATCATTCAAGATAATGAAAATGCAGAAAAAGTTTTCATTATGAGGCAGTCTCTAAATTCACCTGAGATGAAATAATCACCAATATGATTTAAAACTAAGGTAACTAGCACTTATTTGGACAGCTGGAACACCATTTATTTTCTCTGGGTGGGCACCAAATGTCCTTTGCACTCACATCTGTGGAGAACCAGGGAGCAGGGGCTGTGCATCCAACTCAAGATTTAAAAGCAAAGCCAGCATCCTCTTTTTCCTAGCCATCTCCAAAACATGAAATCTTGATTTATTCTAGGCCTTTCCTGTCTCAGTGTCTAAAAAAGACAGACATAGGCACGCAGGCAGGAATCCCTCAGGAATTTCAGCAATAACCTTTGCACAGAAGGGCTGGTAATGCTAGCACAGGGCAGGTGAGATAAATATCATGGGTCTTTTCAGTTTTGTTGATTTTCTCCTGGTTTAGGACAGCTTTATAATTTCAAAACTCCCATAAAGTTACGAAAAGTGGTTATTTCTGGGATTAGGAATTCATTGTAGTTACCCTAACTCCGCTGAAGTGTTTACAGGAGCACAAAACCCGGCTGAAAATGTATCAATCCTTGATTTCTGTCACAACCAGTGTGCTTACACCAACTGGAGACAAAAACCCAGCAAACCACTTTTTACCTACAGTCGTGTTCCTTTACTTGAAAACTATTTGTTATCTTACGAAATGCATTATTGTACACCGTGTAACACTCCTCAGATAGCCCATACCAAACACAACCCACCTTCTCATTTTGTCACCAAAACACAGAAGGGTTGGAATTGTTAAAATGGCCTCAGCTGATTTATTCATGCAGATCCCGATTCTGCTTTAGCTTTTCTCGTATTCAACTCACAAGCATAAAACCACCTAACAAGTAATTTCCAAAACACGACTCAGGGCTCCTTTATTCCCAGTTTACCTACAGTTATTCTAGTTTTAAAAATATTTGCCCAGATATAAACCTGGAATTGATCTCGAGGAATCTGCAGCTGACAAAGTGGCTGAGGCGTGTTTAAATTGCCTCCTCAAGAACCAGGGCATCGAATTCTGGGATTTAAGCTGCAGAGAATCACAGAATCCCAGAATGGGATGGGTGGGAAAGAACCTTAAAGCTCATCCAGTTCTATCCCCCACTATGGGCAGGGACACTTCCCACTAGACCAGGTTGCTCCAAGTCGTGTCCAACCTGGCCTTGACGAATACGCAGATAAATCAAAAACTTGCGAGCCCCAGAATAAAAATTCCACCGACAGCCGCTACAACGCAAAAAAACCCGAGTAACACGGCTGGAGAATCCCGCCCTCACGGCGACAACTCCTCCTCCTCCCTCATGGCGACCCCGCCTCCTCCCCTCACGGCGACTCCTCCTTCCCTCACAGCGACCCCGCCTCACCCTCTCACCACAGCTCCTCCTTCTCTCCTCACAGCGGCTCCGCCTCACCCGTCACGGCAGCTCCTCCTTCTCCCCTCACGACGGCCCCGCCTCACTCGCCATAGCGGCTCCTCCTCTTCCCCTCATGGCGGCTCCTCCTCCCCTCACGACTGCCACCGCGGTGCACTGTGGGAGCCGCAGTTCCCGCCCACTTCCCCCCCTCCGGGACTACATCTCCCAGCAGGCTCGGCCGTAGCCGCCGGCGGCGGGGCATGCCGGGAGGTGTAGTCCCAGCCCGCCGCACTTCCCCTGCGGCGCGCACGGAAACCCCGTGCGTGCGGGCGCGGCGCTCTCTCGGGCCCCCGCCGCCATTCCGCGAGCAGCGCGGGCAGCCCGCGCTCCGGCCCCGCCGTCCCCCGTGCCCGCCTCGCCATGCAGATCTTCGTGAAGACCCTCACGGGGAAAACCATCACCCTCGAGGTGAGCGCCCGCCGCCGCCGCGCCGCCCGTGCCTGCCGGTGCTCCGGAAGGGGGAGATGCGCCGGCAGAGCCCGGGATGTGCGGGGAATCGCGGCCCTGC
>WBNQ01085725.1:136658-182153 GCA_013401375.1 Spizella passerina
AATTTCCAAAACACGACTCAGGGCTCCTTTATTCCCAGTTTACCTACAGTTATTCTAGTTTTAAAAATATTTGCCCAGATATAAACCTGGAATTGATCTCGAGGAATCTGCAGGTGACAAAGTGGCTGAGGCGTGTTTAAATTGCCTCCTCAAGAACCAGGGCATCGAATTCTGGGATTTAAGCTGCAGAGAATCACAGAATCCCAGAATGGGATGGGTGGGAAAGAACCTTAAAGCTCATCCAGTTCTATCCCCCACTATGGGCAGGGACACTTCCCACTAGACCAGGTTGCTCCAAGTCGTGTCCAACCTGGCCTTGACGAATACGCAGATAAATCAAAAACTTGCGAGCCCCAGAATAAAAATTCCACCGACAGCCGCTACAACGCAAAAAAACCCGAGTAACACGGCTGGAGAATCCCGCCCTCACGGCGACAACTCCTCCTCCTCCCTCATGGCGACCCCGCCTCCTCCCCTCACGGCGACTCCTCCTTCCCTCACAGCGACCCCGCCTCACCCTCTCACCACAGCTCCTCCTTCTCTCCTCACAGCGGCTCCGCCTCACCCGTCACGGCAGCTCCTCCTTCTCCCCTCACGACGGCCCCGCCTCACTCGCCATAGCGGCTCCTCCTCTTCCCCTCATGGCGGCTCCTCCTCCCCTCACGACTGCCACCGCGGTGCACTGTGGGAGCCGCAGTTCCCGCCCACTTCCCCCCACTCCGGGACTACATCTCCCAGCAGGCTCGGCCGCAGCCGCCAGCGGCGGGGCATGCCGGGAGGTGTAGTCCCAGCCCGCCGCACTTCCCCTGCGGCGCGCACGGAAACCCCGTGCGTGCGGGCGCGGCGCTCTCTCGGGCCCCCGCCGCCATTCCGCGAGCAGCGCGGGCAGCCCGCGCTCCGGCCCCGCCGTCCCCCGTGCCCGCCTCGCCATGCAGATCTTCGTGAAGACCCTCACGGGGAAAACCATCACCCTCGAGGTGAGCGCCCGCCGCCGCCGCGCCGCCCGTGCCTGCCGGTGCTCCGGAAGGGGGAGATGCGCCGGCAGAGCCCGGGATGTGCGGGGAATCGCGGCCCTGCGCTGCCTCGGGCGATCCCGACCACGCGGTGGGGCCCGGAATGGCCGTGGCAGCACCGGGCCTGTGCCGGGAGCACCTCGTGGTTTTTCGGCCTTGCTGGGATAATTAAAACGTGCAGCGCGTTTTGATTCTGTTGTCCTGTTTCATACTAGGTTGAGCCTTCTGATACTATAGAAAATGTAAAAGCGAAGATCCAGGATAAGGAGGGTAAGTTCTAAATAACTTATTATTATATACCGATATCAATCAGAATATGTTGTACACATTATTCTGTCCTCCACTCTTGTGGCTTGATGTGTGTCTTAAACAGATATAATTCCCTGCAGCAATCTTGATTTTACTGCAGCATGCCGTAGCTCACATCCCTCATTTATTCCTGATTTCTGTCACCATCAGGCATCCCTCCGGATCAGCAGCGGCTGATCTTCGCTGGGAAGCAGCTGGAGGATGGACGCACACTGTCCGACTACAACATTCAGAAAGTGAGTGGGAAAGGCAGGACACAGCAGTGCAGTACCAGGAGCTGGCACGGGCAGAGCTGACCGAGATTTGCTGCTGAGATTCAGAAATGTTCCTAATTCAGCCAAATCAAGGGATTGGCGTGGTGTTGATGTGGGGAATTTATTAAACCACCTTAACAAAAAATAATCCTTTTAGAGCTTTCCTATGTGCCTGGCACTCAAGATGTACGTTCTCTAGGTAGAAAGAAGAGGTTTGTTTAAATGCTGCAGTTGCCTTGAGAAAGCATTTTGAGTCTGTTTCATGTGCTTTACAAACAGGAATCCACCCTTCACCTGGTGCTGAGACTTCGTGGTGGTGCTAAGAAAAGGAAGAAGAAGTCTTACACGACTCCCAAGAAGAACAAGCACAAGAGAAAGAAGGTTAAGCTTGCAGTGCTCAAGTACTACAAGGTAGGTAGAACTCACTGAGGGAGAAACTTGATAGAAACTCACCTCTCACCAGGGAGGGTGTGGAGCCTTTAACTGGTCTGCACACACACACACATTAAATTCTGTTGTATTTAATATTTAAACTCTTTCAATTTGCAAATATCCCATGTGGTAAATAAAAGACACACGATCTGTTGCAATTGGGCACTTCTGACACGTACCTCAAGAACTTTGATGTAGTTGCTGTTACAAAAATTATTATGCCAGTGGAAAATAGTCAAAATGATTATTGTTGCTGAAAGGAAGAGAGTGAATGTGAGCCATTGTCTGTTTGTCCTTCCAGGTGGATGAGAACGGCAAGATCAGCCGCCTGCGCCGGGAGTGCCCCTCGGAGGAGTGTGGGGCTGGAGTCTTCATGGCCAGCCACTTTGACAGGCACTACTGTGGCAAGTGCTGTCTGACATACTGCTTCAACAAGCCAGAAGACAAGTAAATGTACCAGACAATAAAAATCTAAACTTCTCTATGGCTGAAGTGTTTCTTTCTGTGGCACTGTGTTTGCTCTCTGCTGATCAGTGAGGAAAATGTGTGGGGTGCTGCCAGCCAGCTGGGGTGAAATGCTGAGTGTAAAACTGAAGCAGCAGTTGGATTTAAAGAATATTGGGTACCAGTTGTGAAAGGAAGAAAAACAACACCCAAGCTAAGCTTAAAAGTGGTCTCTTTAACATGAGACAGTTCTGATGTGGAAAAATAGCAACTTCAGAGCTCCACAGTGGGTCAGGGCCAGAGAGTGGGGTGACATGGTGACAAAATGCAGCCAACACACTGAAACACTGCTCAGCAGCACTGGGACGGGAGGGAGGAGATGGCTCAGCTAATCTGGAGCAAAGAGATTTGTCAGCAGAAATATTTCACCGTGCTGGTTTTACACCCTTGGAGTTACTCCAGTGGTTTATCCCATGTTCCAGTGAGGGCAGCTTGGTTGCTTGACATGATGGAAGGGCAGAACATTTCGGATATAAAGTGTATCTGAAGTGCTCTGATGTAAAGAACAGCTCCTGTGCATCTCTGAAAGTTCATTTAATGTTAAGACTTAAATGCCAGCCAGGATCATAATATGTTGTCCTTTAGTGTTCACATGTTAAAATGTTTAAAATCCTGGGTCCCAGGAAGTTTTCTGTTGAACTTCTTTTTCTTCATAACAGATAATTTCATCTCCAATACTGAACTCCAGATTTTTGTCCAAACTCAATCCACAATCCATTCCTGTTTTTATTACCTGGACATCATCTTTATGGTGCTTCAGTGATGACAAACATCCTACAAAGAGAAAATGCGTGTAAGAGAGGCCCCCAGCAGCAGAGCAGAGCAGGGGTTTGGTTTGTCCTTCCTGCAGGATTAATGTTTCTCTTTGTAGCTGCACAGGGAAAGCAGGAAAATGTGGGGATGGGGGGTGTTTGTGGTTAAGTCAGACACAGCTCCTTTAGGCAGGCAGAGCCTGTGAAGCTCCTGCTTGCCACCAGAGAGGGTGGTTGGAAAAAGCTCAGGGAACAATCCACTGCCATTTGGTGGCTTTCCTCTCCATCCTGGACAGAATTCAGGATTTCTCTAGGATCCTTTGCACTGACTTCCCAGGGAACTAGCAATATCTAAAAATACTAAGCACAAATCCACATTCTGTGGCAATTCCACTCACCTTTCCAAATAACATCCCTGTTACGGATTAGCTTAAACTTCATTTTTCTGTCCAGCATCCCCTTGTGCACTCTGCATCCAGCCACTGGAATTTTGGTTTTTCCTACTGTGACAGAGAAGGTGTCGAGAACAGAAGCTTCCCCTACAAGAAAAAAGTAAAAGTTGAAGTCCACAGGAATAACAAACTGGCACAAAGTAGAAGCAGGATGCATTTTTCTAGGAGTGTAGAATTTGCCACATTTTGAGGCAAAAATGTATCAATGAAAACTCACCTACTGTAGTCTCCACCAAAGTTGGGGGCAGCCTGCTGTTCAGCTCATCCTTCAAGTCTTCTATGAGTTTGTAGATAATGTTGTGAAGTTTAATTTTTATTCCCTTTTTATCAGCCAGCTTTTTGATGCTTTCATTTGCTTTCACACTGAATCCAAATATTACACCTGAAAAATGAAACAGCTGTCAAGTGCTGACTGCAAGGGATCAGTCTTTGAGCAGTTACAGTGAAATTCTGCAGCACAGGATACATTTCATTCCTGCTTCTCTTTCAAGTGGGGACCATTTGCCTCTCCTGCTATGGCTCATGGATTGCTGCAAACCTATCAAAATAAATGGCCCAAAAAAGCCACAGAAGGTGCCTGATGACAAACTGGAGGTATAAAAGCAGAAAATACACACAGCTCATGTAAAGGAGACAGATCCCTCTTTCTGGGCTGGAAAACTGACTAGGCTTTCCAAATAAAGCTGGAAGTTAATTCTAAATTATTCTTGCCCACCTGTGGGCACTGACATATGCAGTGACCTCACTCTCTGAGAATTATGGGGTATGAACAGCAACAACTGACTCAGTCCTAGATCCAGTTGCCTCCCTGAGAAAATTATTTTCTAACCTGCTTTTCTAGCTTTGCCCTGTGTGAGCATCATAAAACAGCCTGAGTGAAGAGCCAGAGTTTAACCTTAAACAACTGAATTTCTGGCAAGAGCTTTTCCAAAGTCCTTCCATTTCTGTGGGACTTTGAGCCTCCCCTTCTGCACTGGTCTGATGTTCATGGAAACATTTTCAACATTCACAAAACTGATTCTTCTAATTATTATTGAGAAAACAAAACCTGGCTGAGGCCTAGGCATTTCAGTAAGTCAGTAATTCCAACACTGTAAAATGATTTTGAAACACCCACCATTAAATGCTTCAGCAAGGCTGACATCATTTTCACTGATATCTCCCATTCCAAAGTAGACAATATCTAGTTTGCATTCATCCTCACAGTCATAGCTGTCCAGAATGTTCAGAATAGCTTCAACAGATCCATCCACATCACCTGCACAGATAAATGGAAATACTGCTGCCTTTGTGTAAGTGAAAAACACAGAAATACAACTAATGTCAACTCCACACTGTGCAACAGAAAATCTTCTGACATCTGTCAGTCTTACTGTATTTTCAGTAATATGTTAAAACCCATCCAAAATGTCTGTTAATTCCAAAAATAAACTGGATAAATACAGAAGGGCCAGTGGCTCTACATCTGCTGTCACTATCAGGTCAGGTTTGCAGGTTTTCAACTTCAGCCACTGCTTGAGTATCACTAAACGGGGTTAAACCAACTTCCTCCTATCCCACTTTAATACATAATTGTCACACTCCCCTATTTTGCTCATGCCAAATGCTTACAGTTTGGGACTTTTTTACATATATAGGGGTTTATATATATTTCTTTTTAAATATATATTTATATATTTATATTGGGGTTTATATGTATGGTTTTTACTCAGGAGCCCCTGGCTAAGTGCATAGAGCATGTTAACTTTTCCTGTTGCTCTGGCCCTGTGGCAGCACATCCTCCTGGCCAGTGGATGTTTTCTGATGTCCCTGCTCTTAGGAGAGAAGTTCAGTAAGTTTTAAACTGACCAAACTTTTGGTAACAGAAGCTGTGTTTAGTTTGGAGCTCTGTTTCAGACTGAGCATTTGAGAAGCACAGGCCCAAATGAGCAGCGCACAGACAGGGACAGCACCTTTAACTATTAATGAGAGTGTGTTTTCATCCATCTCTGTCCTCTCCTTAGGCCTTGAGAACATCAGTTGCTTATTGGCCTTGTAGAGCACTGCCTTCCTCTGTCTCCAGGTCAGGTGGGCCAACTTCTGCTGCTGCTTCTCATATTCCACCCTGTGTTCCTTTTGCTTTGCTTCAATCACTTCCAGATCCTTCTTCATCTTCTCCTGTTGTTCAACATAGGTCCTCCAAGCCACAACTTCCTGTGCCCTTTGCTGGGCAGGAAGACAGAGTCATTACCTTTAAATCATTACCTCTGATCATTACTGCATCAGAACACCGCAATTTCATCCTTTCACATGCTCTCTACAGGCTCACTCATTTTCCTTCACTTTTAACTATAGTTTTGCTGCACAGATGGCAGAGAATGAGNTTGTTCAACATAGGTCCTCCAAGCCACAACTTCCTGTGCCCTTTGCTGGGCAGGAAGACAGAGTCATTACCTTTAAATCATTACCTCTGATCATTACTGCATCAGAACACTGCAATTTCATCCTTTCACATGCTCTCTACAGACTCACTCATTTTCCTTCACTTTTAACTATAGTTTTGCTGCACAGATGGCAGAGAATGAGACAAGAGCTTTTCCTCCCTGAGCTACCACATGACTCAAGGCCTATTTTTATAGTATCTCTGCATTGCAGAAGAGAATAATTGTTCATTCTTTCATGTGGTGCTTTTCCAGCTCTCACAACACCCATCTCAACCTGTATTTTATGCATTTTCTTTTTGTCAGGCAAGAGTTATGTCTTTCTCAAATTAAAACACTGATCTCCTCAAGTACTGGATTGTTCCAGTGGAGATGAGGACAGTCCAGCAGGGGAAGGGTGGAAAAGAAAGAGGCAAAATGCAAACCCTCATTCCTCTTCCCAAGCATCAACTCAGGTCCCTTAATCCCCACACTCCACCTCTCATGGGATTATCCAGGTGATTTAAAGTTCTCACTTATTTTGTCACTCAGCTCCTTCCCATCCTTGTGAGCTCTTCACTGAAGAGTTCTTTGTGTACCTCAGACTCTACTTCAAGGATTTCATCTCCTGCTGAAGGGCTTTCCTTCCAGCCCATGATTTCCACAGGGGTGCCTGGTGAGGCTGCATCCACAGCTTTGCCATTCTCATCGAACAGGAAACGCACTTTAGCCCAGGTCTTCCCTGCAACCAGAACACAGCCTTTCCTCAGAGTTCCTCTCTGGATGATGGCTGTGGTGAGTGGACTAGTGAAGAGCACAGGAGAAAAATAACAGACAAAATTCAAGTGATGTTTCTCCCTGTCTTCACAGCCAGTGCAGGCACAACACAACCAGAATGGATTTGTGATCCATCACTGGCAGAATGCAGTGTCCCAAGTGTCATCATAAACTCCTGATTTATATTCCTGTGATGATTTACTACAGCACTCAGCAAATGTTTCAGTAAGTTAAAAAGCCCCAAAATCTGTACTGTACTCTTCATTTCTGCAGATCAATCCAAAATCTGACATTTGTGAACTCAGCAACATGGTGACTTTACATATTAAGTGAAATAAAAAAACTCCAACCCCAAACAACAAATCCCAACAACCTTGTAGAACTCAGTTCATTTTTAAAGAGGGAAGAACACTCCTTGTTCATAAACCTGCCAATGGACTAAGACACTTAAGGGTAGAATGTCATGTTACAAAAAACTCGTCATGAACTTTGTATGTACTGACTGTTAACTTCATCATTCCAGTTTTTTAAAAGACATTAAAAAAACCACTTAAGTTCTACCATTTGAAACTATTTCCTGTTACAGGATTTTCATTTCAGGAATGTGATGAATTTTGCCCCATCAGTTTAAAACCTCTTGTGCTGCAGAGCAGTATTTCAAGGCTTGGGCTGGGAACACTGCCAAGGAAGTGTCCTGCCTTTATTTACTGAGGCACAGGTCCCTGCCCAGCGTGTCTGTGCTGTCACAAGGGCAGAGGTGGCACTGGACTCACCCTTTCCCTTTGTCTTTCCGAGACTCAATGATGGTTCCCTCCACCAGCCCCGTGGCATCTGCTTTCAGCTCCAACATCTCTGCCAGAGCAAGAGTTGCCTCTGCCAAAACCATCAGGTTTTCCCCCTGCATAAAACCAAATAAAACCACACAGGATAAAGGAAGTGCCCAAGCAAAGTGGGATCAGAAGTCCAACCCTTAGTGCCAAATTCCCTCACTGAAATGTGATGACATTCAAAACTGCTGGACTGAATTACCAGCAGAAAAATGAGATATTATGGCTTGCTGGAAGTCTGAGCCTCAAAATACATTTCAGAGTGTTTCAAATAATTCTGGCTCTTGCCTCATGGCAAGAGATCAAATACCAAGAAGAGAAGCATTTTATTTTACAGCTGCCAAATAAAAATGCATTTCTCTGCAAATATTAGACACTCATGAACAGCATCATTTTTTCTACCACAATCTTACCTTGAGGGCAGAAATATTTACAGCCTGAACATCACCTCCAAACTCTTCACACACCACATCGTGAGCCAGCAATTCCTTCTTTACTCTTTCAGGATCAGCTTCAGGTTTGTCACATTTATTAATGGCCAGGATAAGAGGCACTAAAAACAGAACACACAAACTCAGCACCAACCTAACCAAAACCTGCTGCTCCCACCAGAGCTGCTAGAAAAGGTTAGAGCAAGTTATGGGCATTTAGAACAGATTGTCTCACTTGGTGTCTCTCCCCTGAGCAGCCATCAAGATCTCAGCTATCAGGAGGAAGCTGCAGGAGTTACCCATGTAGAGAAGGTAAAAACCCCCAAACAATGAACCCTTGTCTTGTTAAATATTCATATTTTAGGATCTTTTTGTATTACTGCAACATTCAGTACATTTTCAAACATCACAGGGGATGATGAATGGGACTAGCACAGTCACTTCCCAAGTTCTGTGGATCCCAGTCCAAGGAGGCTTTTTTGAGAGGTAAAAACAAGGTTCCCAAAGCCCCCACTCTGTACCTCCTGCATTTTTGGCGTGCTGGATGGATTCTATGGTTTGCTGCATCACTCCATCCTCTGCTGCCACCACCAGAATGACAATGTCGGTGACGTTGGTGCCCCTGGCCCGCATGGCTGAGAACGCGGCGTGGCCAGGGGTGTCCAGGAAGGTGATCTTCTCCCCAGAGGGCATGTGCACTGTGACAAATGGTACAGCTCAACATCAGCACTTCAGCCAGCTTCATTTGATGTGCTGTATATCAAGCATCACCCCTTTGAGGCCATTTTAATAATAATGACATTTTTTAGGCCATCAGGACATTTTAATAATAATGACATGGTTTAGGCAGTCAGGTAATTGTTGGCATGAAGGTCAAAGGTGCTGTTAAATCCTCAGGAACAAGACAGTGTCCTGGGATCTTCCATAACCTAAAATAGTCTAATATCAACTTGTGCAGAAATTAATCTCAAAGCTCTATGTACAGAGTTATGACAGGTATAAGCAATAGACATTTTGTGTTATAGTTTCCTTTCTCACCATTTATGTGGCAACTTTTTTTCCCCAATGAACACAGCCTGCTGTGTGAGATGGAGAAGGAAATTGTGTTACAGCTGAGCAGGTGGACTTGGATCATACCAATAAAAGCTCCAATGTGTTGTGTGATGCCTCCTGCTTCCATGGCTGCCACCTGGGTTTTCCTCAGGCTGTCCAGCAGGGTTGTTTTGCCATGATCCACGTGGCCCAGGATGGTGACAACTGGGGGCCGTGGGGTCAGCACTGCTGGGTCTGCAGGAGGTCTGTAATTGCAGCAAAAACAGGGGTTGTAAATGCAAAAAAAAATTCACTGGGTCACAGCCACCACAGCACTCGATGCCACACAGTCAAAGCTGCCTGCTCCCCAAACACCTGCAGAAAGGAATAAATAAAAAGAGCCAAAACCAGCAGCCCACAACTTGCCTCTTGACAGCATCTGTGTTTTTTCTTTCCTTTTCCTCTTTCAGTTTTGCTGATTTATACTTCATTCCTGATTTCTGAACAATCATCTTGATGTGGTCTTCACTTAAGATGGAATCTGGTTCTACTGAATCAAGGTTAATGTTTGTGTACAGCAGCACTTCATAAATATGATCTGCAGCAAACATAAACACATTTAACAATCACATCCATAAAAATGTGTGGGACAAAAACCCCAAACTCCACTTCATCAGACTTTTCCATTATTTTCTTTGTGCTATTCACCAAGCAGTTTTCCTTTAGTTAAATTTATCTAGAAGTTGCCACTAATCTACATACTTGCAGAGAAGAACTTTTTGCAGAATTACTGAAAATTACTACTCTGTTAGCTGCTAGGATCTTATTTTCCACTCAGATATTCATGGCTTACTTTTCCACTAACTCCAAAAGAGAAAACAGCTGAAACTCATCTAAAGCAAAGAGCAAAGGAGCGATTCAGGGAGGAAGGAAATTTGATAAATCTGATCCCATGCTCTTTTCTTTGGTTGTAGAAACACAGAACTATTACAGTGGTCAAAAATTGTTACAGGGAGCAATTCCAGACAAGTCTCGCCACTCCCAGTGAATCAAAGGACTGTTCTAATGAAACATAAATTGCTCCTGAACCCAAGATTTCCATTCCTACTCTGGATTTTGGGCTGAAGCTCTTCAGCCTCAAGTTCTTAACTCATGGGGGTCCAGCTCTGGCAGACCAGGGTGCAGCATATTCAGTAATTTCCTTCTGGAATAACTGAGCCCCTGGGAAGCACAGGCACAAGGAGCAGCCGGCCTGGATCTGAGACCTTTCTGCTGGACAGGACAGACAGACAGACATGGCTTCTTCACATTTAAATGGCTGGCCTGGTCATTTGGATGGCCCAACATCCTTTCTCTTTAGTCTGCACTGTGTCTCCCAGCATTTCCTTTGGGATGGACTCACAACCACTCAGCCACTGAAGGCACCTTTTCCTTTGCCACTGGGGGAAGAGGTGTGACAAATGTTGCTGTTCCTGACCCCAAAGCAGGCTCTCACCTATGTCTTTGCCCATAGCTTGTGCCAGTTCCTCCACAGTCATCCTCTGCCTTATCTCCACTTCACCTTTTGTCAGGGGAATCTTCTTTTTCTTCTTTTTTGTCTCCTACATAGAATTAGACACAAACACAGGAATATAAACTAAGATACAACAAAAACAATATTAAAAAGACAATGGTCTCAAGCCATTTGAGGTAAACATATCTTCTTTACTATAATACCAATTAATTACAATTAACAAATGAGTTAACACGTCATAATAAACATTTCAAATGTTTAGCACACTACCCTTAATCTTTTTGCATTTTTAATTTTTCAGAACAAGGACAAAAGCCAATAAAACCATTTCAATTTTTGTTTGCAATAATCTCCTCCAGCGTCAGCAAAAATTCATGATGCTGCTGGTCTAAGTCATATTTGAGAGGGAATGGCAAAAAATTATACAGGAAGTAAATTTTGTCTTATAGATAGATTTATGACAAGTCTCTATACTCATTAATAAAGCACTCTTTTTTCTTTTTTAATTCAAATGTTCAAACTGAGCTCTTGTACTTCCCACACAAACCCAGGGATTGCTGGATGTCCTTAATTACCTCCTTTGTGGCTAGATGTCTGCACTGTGGTAAGGCAGCACTGATTAATCTGTGTTTTGGCCAGAGCTGTAGATGCAGAGGGAGGGAGCCCACGGGGTGTGCAGACAACTCCACAGGCTTCCATCGTGCTCCACACACTTTCCTGGAGGACAGGGCATGCAGCTGCTGGCAGGCACCACGGAGCTGCAGCAGATTTTCAAACCTCAGCAGCAGCCCTTGGTTCATTTCCCCACTGCAAACACAAAGCACACACTGAGGTCAGCCTCGAGGCTCCAAAGATCCTCCTTCTCAGGACAAAATGTACAGGAACATGAAGCACAAATGTTATGTTTCCAAACAGGCTTTTTAATGCTGGTAAAATTAAACTGTTTTGCAACTGTTCCAGTTTTTCCATTTCCTTCTGTGCTTCATCTTTCTCTACTACTCCAATAAAGACACATGGATCTACTGAGAGCTTACAGATCTTTCATCTTTCTCCACTGGTCTCTGATTTAAACCATTAATTCCTCCATTGCAGGTTCTTTGACATCTCCTACAAAACCCCCACATTTCTACTCCTTATGCTATACTGACAGAATTACACAAGTGTCAACTACCTCTCTAAGCCAGCAAAACACACCTGCTAAATGCCCTTTTCCTGAGCATTTCAAGACAAAAGCACCACTAAAAGAGCACGGCACGGCAGTGAGACCAGCGCCGATGTGTGCTCAGAGACCTCCGGTGAGGCTAAGCCCTGGCTCAGCTTCTGTCAGATCATCCCATATCTTGTTTTAACCATCTTAACTTTGATTTGAGTCGTTTTGCCAATTATCCCGTACACCACCCTGAGCTTCTCCCGCTGCCCAGAGCTGCCAGTTCTGCCCTGGCACAGGGTCCCCAGACAAGCTGTGGCTGCCACATCCCTGCAAGTGCCCAAGGGCGGCTTGGACGGGGCTCCCCGGGACAGTGGAAGATGTCTCTGCCCATGGCAGGGGTGGAGCAGGATGTCTTTAAGGTCCCTTCCAACCCAAACCATTCTGTGATGCTGTCCTGCTCGGGGATGGACTCTCTGTTCCCTCGGTGTCCCCACTCGCAGGTGTCCTTGTGTCACCCTCCCAAAGGCAGGGACCGCTCTCGCTTCCTCCCACAATGGCTGCGGGCCCTTTAAAACCTCCCTTGCACCCGGACTCCTGCAGCAAGCGAGCACATGACGAACTTAACCAACCAAACCGAGCTGTTTTGGTGGCGTTTTTAACCCTACAGAGAACCGCAAAGGGGCTGAATCGGTAAAGCCGAGGGAGCCGCGGAGCTGCCCACAGGACGCTGCCCACACAGACACACAAACAACCCAAGGTCAAGACCCGCTGGCCAAGCTCACAGCAGCGAATCCCAGCCAGGCTCTGCCTGCGGAAAACCCTTCCCGGCTCCCGGCGCGGAGCAGCGACATTCCCGCTCCTGCTGCTCTCCTGCCATGGCTCTGCCTGGTTAATACCTGTCAGCTGCAGCCCGCCCTCCCCGCGGGGGCAGCGCCTTTCTCCGAGCCCCCGGGTGCCGGCCTTGACAGCCCGCGGAATGAAGGAAGGAATAAGGGAGGAAAAGAGCAAAGGGAAGAAGGGAAAGAAGGAAAAGGGCTCCACGTCCCCTTAGTGCCTCACGCCCGGTGCGCCGCTCTCTGCGCATGCGCCGCCAGGGGGTGCGAGGGAACCGCGCAGGCGCAGCTGCGACCCCGGGGCTGCCCGGACAGGGGCGGGGCCTCCCCTCTCGGGAGGCGGGAAATGCCCTCAGGGGAGGCGGGACACGGACCCCGTCACAGGACAGTTTATGCCCATTCTGGGGTTTTGAAACTTATTTTTTAAAACATCTATTCATCTATCTACACACTTAAATCTTTTTTACTCCTTCCTGCCAGGGGACAAGAGCTTCCTCTCTGCAAAGCCCTCCCCACCCACATGCAATCTAAAGCTTTAACGTGCCTTATTTTTACGTCCTCTCTAATTTGGCGTCTCTAAAATAATGGAGTAGAGAAAACAAAAATGTAAGATGAAGCCCTAGAAGTGAAAAATCCTTAATGTTACCTGGTTAATGCTGGTTGTAAAACCCAGGGATAATCCCAGGGGTCTGCCGGATGCTGTGGCGATCCCTGTCCGGACACTGAAAATTGTGTGTGACAAGTAATGATCATAATTTCCTTCATATACCTGAGCTGTGTATTTTTCAAAAATAGATCACAATTAAAAAAATAAAATAATTAAATACCAAAAGTTGTGCAATGCACATTAAAAGCAGTCAGTGTTCTAGCACAGAAGACGTGCTGGGAAGGAAGGGCCACTACGAGGGCAACACATCCTGGGACTGACCTGAAAAGCATTTTAATGCAAAGATAGATTTAACCTGTGAAACAGTCATCAGAATTTACTGCAAATCTGCTTTATGAGTTGATCTTGCACTGGATGCTGCCTGGAAATCTTCCTGTGCGCTGCTGTAAGGCTCTGGGAATTAGCATGGGATTGTATTTTACCCACGTCTCTTCAATGCAGAGCCATACTGTTTTAATTTAAAGCATATTACAGACTGCCCGTTTTTCTGAAGGGTAAACTGGAAAATAATTATTGATGTCATAGGTCAGGGTGATGGTTTGGGTTGTAGAAATATTTTCCAACTGTGTGGCCATTAATGTTTGGCTTTGTCCCTTAGTTGCAATTCCTGATTATTGGTTGATTTAAAAAAATGCAAATCATGCAGTTTTTATTTATAGGGTGTATGATGTATTTTGATTTTCTTTTTAGCTTTTTTTGTAACTACCTTATCTAGCAGCGTTTTCAGCAAAACTGTGCGTAAGGAGCACGCCATAACCTGAAATTAGAGTAAGAACATGTACAAAAGGATTAATAGATTAAATATCTGCTTGAAACCAGCACTTGAACCAAATACAGTGTGTGTCGGAGCAATGCGTTAATGTCGCTATCTGGGAAGGAAATGGCTTTAAGGAACACGAAATGTACTGAACTGTGCGGGAGGCTCATGTGGAATGGGGACATATTATATCCACGGCCTGATCCACAGGGGGGTGTTCCTTACCAAAATCGAGCTCGATTTTGATGTATTTGCCGGTTCTTTGGGGCAGGGCGCTGCCGGGGGCGGGCCCGGAGCGGGGCGGGCGGGGCGCGATGGCGGCCGAGCTGCGGGAGGAGCTGGAGCGGCGGCTGCGGGACCTGGGCATCGCCACCGTCACCGCCGAGCACCCCCAGGTACGGAGCCTCCTGAAAACCCGGCAATAAACCCTGCCTCGCCAGCGGGACAGGGCGGGATGAGGTCCTGCCCCCGCCGCTTTAGCAGAAGTATCAGTGAGGAAGTTCGCGCAGGGCCTCGCACAATGGCTGGGGACGTTTTTTGGTCGCTTTGTCTCTGCCTCCAGATCCACCCCCTTATCCCCGTAGTCTGAGGAGCGGCTTGCCCACTTCTTTCCCCTGAAGTCGGCGGCATCCAAGATGCTTTCCAAACTTCTGCTCTCTCCTAGTTACAAGCCACGTCATTCCACGTGTGTGGAGCCGCAAACGGGAGCGCTCCCAGCGCTGCCTTTAGAGCGAGCCATTGCTGCGCACACGAGACAGAAACGATTCTGAAAGTGTGCCGGAGCAGTTCGTCACATTTTATTCGTGTTCTGTTAAAATTCCTTCATAAAAGGGTACAGCTTTTAGGCCGAGTAGAACATTCAGCATTTTCTAAATATTTAACAAAAGATACCTGCCAGCACACGACTGGAGTCTAATGGGATATAGAGTCTGACACTGCACTGCTGCTGTTTTCCAGGTGTTCACTGTTGAGGAAATGATGCCCCACGTCCAACACATGAAAGGAGCTCACAGTAAAAACCTGTTTCTCAAAGACAAAAAGAAGAAAGGGTTCTGGCTGGTGACTGTCCTGCACGACAGGCAGGTCAATTTGAATGAACTTGGTAAAAAACTGGGCCTTGGAAGCGGAAACCTCAGGTTTGCTGACGAGAACGCCATGCTGGACAAGCTGCGAGTGGGTCAGGGCTGTGCCACACCGCTCGCCCTCTTCTGTGACCAGGGAGATGTGAGGCTGGTGCTGGACGCTGCCCTGCTCCAAGGGGGCCATGAAAAGGTGTATTTCCATCCAATGACAAATTCTGCAACCATGGGCTTAAGCCCCGACGACTTCCTGAAGTTTGTGAGATCAACAGGCCATGATCCCATCATTGTACACTTCGATGAAGACATTAAGTAGAGGAAGTTCATTTTTCTACTACCACTCACAGATTTTTGTAGAGCAGAACTGGTAAAAAATCTCATTACAAATAAAACTTGAAAAAAATGGCTTACTCCTTTTTCATTTGTTTCAGTTATGTAAGTTTGTAGTGTATAATCTGGTGAGGAAAAATACTGCCTTTCAGTTATTAGAAGGTTAACAGTGTTCTTAAAAAGACATTTGGCAATCTATCACTAAGTAGCTAGTAAGTAGAAAAGGCATTATTTAAATACTACTACAGTCTTTATCAGTAAATGGATATAACTAGGATTTCCCAGGCATGGGACTGGCCTTGAAGGTTTAAACTTGACATCACAAGGAAAGAACAAATTCCAAGTTATAGGACACCTGTCAATAGCCCCAGGACAGAGTGACTGTCCCTGCCCCCATTTATGCCCTACTACACATTGCTTTCTTTTTATTCTTTTTACCTAAAAAACCAACTCACCTACACTACAGGAAATGGACTTGATTGTCATTTTTCACGATGTGCTGAAGACATAAGCAGCAAAAACTCCCTCAAGTCCAGTAAACATCCCCTGGCAATGAGCACCCCCAAAACCCAAAGCCAGGGGAGCAGTGAGTGAGGGATGGAATCTGAGGGTGATGGGGGTGAAGGCTTTAGGATGCAGCCCAAGGAAATGTCAGTACAAACAAAGCCTCCAGGGCAAGAGCAGCAGCACAGGCTGGCATGAACTGAAACCAGAATTACAGGAGCACAAATTAAAAACATGGACAAGCATTTGTGATCTTGGGTGAATGAACAATTACTATTAACTGAGTAGGAAAAATCATCATCAAGTTCCTTCACTCACAGCCTTACCATGTTTCCTTCATCTGGAAGGATCTGGCACCTTTCTTGGAGCTGAGTGACAGAACCCTTCACCATCCAGCAGTTCCAGTTCTCCACCTCTGACACACAAACTGACCCCATCTATCCTGGGAGTCATGTTCAGTGGGAAAGAAGTGACCAAAAAATGCTGCAGCTGTAGGAAGAGCACTAGAGAGATGTCCAGATCCATGAGATTTTACAGACTGAAGGGAACATCTGGTATTTAGGAATACTGGGTAGAGATGAGAATGAGATGGACTGACAGATGCACCACTAAATTAGCTCCAACATTAGGACGTGTCTTTAGAAGTAGTATTTAACTTGCTCTCTCTCTGCCATTCACTCTCCCTCTCCCCTAAAGTTTTTCTTATTGTGGTACCCCAAAATCCCTTTCACTTAAAAAAAAATTGACTTGCCAAGGTTTTTAAATCTGGAATGTTTTAAATGTGACAAATTGTTTGAAGGACATGCACAATCCTCGAATCTGCACTGCCTAAAGTGTGACTAACTTCATCCTCAGAAGGGATCCTGAGACTCATCTCAGCAAAAATAACTACCAGGCTTCAAATACTACACCTGGCAAATCTAGAATGATTTCTTTTTGTATTTACTTATGAAATCAGTCTCTCTTTTTTAATATTAGTATCAAAATAGTGTACAGTTAAAAGCTACCCAGTTCTACACAAATCACACAGAACAAACTACACATGGTCCAGAAAAATTCTGCTACAATTTTATCAGTTTCCTTCCAGAAGAAATACTCACTGCACACATCGCCACGACACCAATACCCTTCCAGTAACATCAGTTTCCAGAAACAAAGTGTGTATAAATATACACACACAAAATAAGAATAAAAATTATTTGGTTTGGCATTTTAATAACATCATTAATAAATGTATACAATGGCAAACATTTAAAAAATCAATATGTAAAGGAAATTACAGTTTTAAATAAGAGCTTTTTAAGTTCTGATTCACACCTCGGTACATTCCTTTAAGGCAGTTTTATTAATATCAAAGCATTATTTACATATACATCATCAGCTACCCCTAAAAATCACACAAGCTCCTTTGTTAGGCTGCATCATGTCCTGGACAAAATTTAGAAATAATGATAATAACAATAGGTGCTGGGAATGTTACTAAATCCTCAGAGACTATCAGAAAAGAAAACAGAACACACACATTGTATGGCATAAGAACCTCCTCTGTGACCTGGCAGTGCTGGGGTTGGCATTCCTGGGGTACAAAGCTGCCATGTGCATCCCTGGCATTGGGAGCAGCAGGAACTGAGGCTGCTCCCAGGTTAAATTTGGTTTTTTATATTTCCCTTTAAGGGCACAGAGTGGGAAGGGGAAGAAAGGAAGAAGGAAAGGGGAACTGGCAGGGCACAGAGAGCCACCTGACTGCTCCAGTGCCAGGGAACTTCTCTGCAAAGCAAAGCAAAGCAAAGCAGCAGCTTGAGAGGAGCTGAGCTGGTCAGTGGAGCAGGAGGGGACCCCTGTGTGATGGAAAGGGCACATCCAGCTCTGCTGAGGGCACTGACACTGCCCAGCAGTGCTCCACACACAGCAGTGTGTGCCAAAGCCGTGACAGTGAGTGTCCCCAGCCACGGGCACCCAGCTGGGATCCTGGCAGCATTTGGCACTGCAGTTTTCCATCTCCTGGGTCAAGCACTGCATTCTTCTGCAACAGTAATGTGAGAAATGGTTCTGGCTGGGGGTTTGAGCTGCTCAGTCCTCTGTCAGCAGAGAGTGAGGAGAACCCAGGTCCTGGAATGAGCTTGAACCCGCTGTCATTCAGAGTGAAGAGAGATCTTCCTCATCTTTACGGCCTTTGAATTGTCTGTCATACCTGCTATGCCCTTAGCACAGATCTTTTAGCCCATTTCATCACAAATAAACTTTCAGAAGAAACTAATTTTAAAGAAAACAAACAGACAATCTCCCATTCTAAAGCTTATTGTGCATGCCTCTTCTTTCCCCTTTGTGAGACGATTTCAAGCTTCTGAAACTGTTGAACTGCCTTCAGCAGGGGGCTCACCTTCTGAGGAAGCTGCAGGTGACATTGTGCACCTCCTGCTGGACGCTCGGAGGTGACACAGGGAACTCAGCCCTTTCCATGAGGAACAGCAATGTGCTTACTGGCTTTAATAAAACAGAACAACTCGTTTGGGTCTCAGTTCCCATCAACTTACTCTGAGCTCGCTGCAAATCTTTCCAGACAAATATATGCGACCACCAAATGTACCAATAATGTTTGTTGACTTTAATATAAATCAATAATGAACAAAATGTATCTAGTAAAAGATAACCTTAGAGGGAACTGATTGTAAAATGCATATGATATTATTTACATTTCTTTTTGCCATCAAGAAACCTCCTAAGCCACAATCAGCTCATGTCAAAAGACAAACAGTAAAAAAAAAAAAAAATTAGTCAATACACAAACATTGTAAGACAGTCTTATCCTGGAAGTGGCATTTGTGGAAAACAGCCTTGTATTAAAATAAAAGTTATAGAAAAACCATACCCGACAATTTCCTGTCAGAAACATCTGAACATACATATGCAGAGTAACAGGGGAATGTGAAAAACACAAAGGACAAACAATGTCTCTATAATACCATTATCCCATGACTCCCACTTCTGTTAGTTACCAAGCTTTTCCATGGATGTAAACAAATTCTTCTCTTGCAGTATGCAACAAAAATCAGCATAAACTTTCTTAAGAGCAATTTCATGCAGATTATGCTAACCAAATAAGGCAGTGAAGTGCCAGTAGCTGTGAGGTTTTTGTATCTGTACATACAGTCCATTTCAACAAAATTCTACAGCATTTCCTTTAGATTTACAGACGTAAATAGAAACTGCTAGTTTTGGGGGGGGTTTGGCTAATTATTAGCAGAAGCTTAAGCAAATCAGTGGCTAATTTCAAAAACAGAAGATGAAAGAAGTTTTGTTTTGTTTTTTTTTTTTTTATTTTATTATTTTTTCCCCTGGAGTAATTCTTGAGACCTTAAAATCCTTGGTCCTTAGGGAGATGAGAACTGTCCTTTATTCAGTAGATCTTAACAGTGCAATGTGCAATAATTCCTAAGACCATCTACACATTTTCGGCAGTAGACTCCAGTAGAGCTCCTTGATTCAAGGAAGGAAGGTAGGTAGGTTTTTATTTCTTGCCTGCTCTAGTCACGAAGAATGTAAAAAATTCCCTTTATTTTTTATTAATGATTCCTACAGTCGCTGTCTTGTTACTTCAGATATAAAGGCTTCACACTGAGATACTGAAGGACACTTTTCTCTCTGTGTTCAGTCGAAAGGCAGAAAGAGAAAAGAGTGTAAGAAAAAGCTTCAAGTGTAGAGGCACAACACACAGAGTTCAGTCACTAACAGCACTAACAGCATGCACCAAAGGGGCTCAGGGAAGTCGAGAAAAGGACAGAACACCAAAACCAAGCTTTATAAAATGACAGATTCCGTGGGGTATTGAATACTCCGAGTTTTGTTCAACTCTTCTTTCAGATTTACCTGTCCCTGTCTAAAAACTGACTACAGTATTACTTCTTAATGGGATTTCTTTGAACTTTTCTTCTTCAGGAGATTGGAAAACCAAAACTAAATGTCATTTTTACAGGCAAAAGGCTGAGCAGGACAAGGTTCCCTGCCTCTGGAAGAGGCTCTGGAGAGCCACAGGCCCCGGGCTAACGGGTGAGGGCAAGAGAAGCCAGGGAAGCAAGCAGGATTTACATCTGGTTAATGCAATGTGCTCTGGGGCTGGGATGGAATGCTGTTAGTTTGTTGTAAATGAAATTCATCTCATTTACAGGTTGGGCAGGAAACTCACCACTTGGCCCACAGCTCAGGTAGTGGGTAATAGAATTAGGAGCTTTGTTGCTCCCTAGACCTGCTTTTTGAATTTCTGCTTTCTGGGATAGCTTCCACATCTGCAGAGAAAAGCATTTCAGGTTATTCATTGTGTTTATCAGGACATGAAAAAAACCCTCATGCATTAAAACACATTCTACTCATTAGGAGAGCAAAAGGATACATGAACACTTCCTGGTTGTTTTTAGGAGGAAAGGACAGAGGAGAGGGATAGAAGAAACTCACTGCAAGTGCCTGCTCAGCTACTCTCACTGACATTCATCTCAGCACTTACAGCAGCCAGGTGTTATTCCTAAAGCCACAGTCAGATACACGTCACCTTTAGCTACACCAACCCTACATTTCTGCATCAATGGAGATAAAAAGCAATAATGAGGTGCAATCACAGCTGACTGGCCCTAGCAGAGAACTTCTTTCATTGTGTTTTGACCTGCTGCACACCGACAGGAACGTTCACATCCAGCTCCACAACCACAAAACTGTCTTTGCATGCAACAGCTCGAACATGCAAAATGCAGATCTGAACTCACCACTCACTGAAAGCAAAGCATCGAGCAAACCCTGAGCCAGGCAAACCTCAACTGTGAGCAAACGGCTGAGCTGAACAACAAAACCTTTCTGGGCAGCAGCCACATATTTAGTGTTTCTCAGTATCATGCAAAGCCCTAACTCAGCACTGTCCAAGGCAGCAGGAACAAGGAATGAGCAAGGGCTCCATCCTGCCATGCACATGGGGCTGAGGAGCAGCAGGGATTGGGAATGGAAAGAATTCCACGGAACCTTCCACTACTTGAACAGAGACTGACATCCACAAACATCCAAAAAGTGAAGGAGAAAAAAGAACCTTCTGTCCATGACAACATTTTCTTTTTTTCGTATGTAACAAACAAATGTTGATAAGACATTATGCAGAGCCATTAAACGCTCTCTTGCAGAACATTCTGCTGCTGCTGAACTCAGCGGAACGAAACAAGTTATTCTCCTCAGAACTGAAATGCAATTCCTTGCAAATTTACAAATCAGAGCAGAGTGGCTTGAGCTGGACAAGGTTAGTGTCTCCAGCTCCAGCAGAGTGGAGACACTGGTGCTCCAGGACACTCCTGCCTGGCCATTCCAAGGCCCTTGGGGTTTAAGAGGGAAGCTGAGGACAATACTGGAAGTGTTTGCAGGTGTGACTGACTGTCTAAGAACCTAAGCAAGAGGAGGAGGCAACACCACACCAGAGGCTTCTGCAGCCAGAGCTGACCTAAAACAGCTGCACACCTTGTTCTGAGCAGTGGCTCTGCAGGGCACAGGAAGAAAAGCCAGAGCCTGGCAGCTCAGGATGAGTTTGCATTAAGGGCTCTATAGGATTGTGATTCTTTAAACAACTTGCAAAATGCCTTGTGCACACATCTCTTGGGATGCTGGTGCTCCTCACCTCCAACCTAACCCCAACACAAATACAAATGGAGAGAAGTCAAACCCAAGACTAGAACACTGGTCTTGCTCTGTGAGAGCAAACATGTGTGAAATTGAGATTATATAGCTCAGATTTCTCATTCTTTTGCTGCTGAGATACTTCCAGAGGGAACACAGCAATAACTGACTGTGCCCAGTGCTGGGAGAAGTGAGAGATTTATCAGCCCAATAACAATGAGTGGTGCAGACCTGGGGAAGGACTGTGCCACATCCTCCAACAGTCTTATTCTCCACACACATTCAAAATCCTCCCCTTGTTCCTGAACTGCAGGGCTTCCCATCCGACACAAAACACAGCCCTGCCAGACTCCCACATGGGATATCTGCTGCCCTTCCTTGGGAGCTATGGATTCACTGCCCCTCCCTAATTAAGCACTAAGGAATTAAAAGTTCAGCCCACACAGTGGTTCTGTGACTGCCACAAAACTGCTGGCAGAATAAATGCAATTGTACAAAACAGAATGTGACACTCGTTGTTTTCAATATATATTTTCAATTTTAATTATTTTTCTTCTAGCTATACTGTCATTCAAATTTTTTGTAATTGCCATAACCAATGTCCTCTTGCAAAGAAGTGCTCATGCCCAAAGCCTAGTGTAATTATAGCTTAAATCTGATACAATTTTAAACTCTTTTTGAATTTACCATTGAGAAGTTCCAAGCATGTGCAGAGCCAGTGGCACATTAACTAATTACTTTTCAACATTTCTCTTTAGCTGCTCATCTGGAATTTAAGGAGTTATTTGCTGAAGTATTCATATCCTCCCATAACCTTGCAAGCAACTTTGTTATTTTTTCCTTTATTTAACTGTATTAACTTAACATTTTCTGTTATTTTGTTACACCATTTGTTTTCTATTACATCAGTGGTACTTCCATTGACAAGAAAAAATGAATTTCCACCATACTTAAGACAGTTTTTTTATTCCTATGCATCACAAGGAGCCTGTTATTTGACCCCTGATAAAACCAAACACTTCACCACAACTGTACCCACGACTGGAAAGACAAAGCAGACCAAAGGGAAAAGGTGGAAAAGGTCATTTTTTCATGACAAGTGCTGTGTATCATGCAACTATTTATCACCTCTTGGTAAGAATTCTCATTGCTGTTCAGAATTATGAATGGTCTGTGTGTTTATAACTCATATGGACAGTAATTAATATTTACTGTGCAAACTAGAGGCACTGAATTATGTGGATTACTGGGCACTTGTTCCTCGTGCATTTATGCCACGACACAGTATAAATGAAAAGGCTAAGAAGACACTGAGATATTTCCAAATGCTTCTTTCCATTAATACCTCATTTTTGAAAGAAGAAAAAAAAAGGTTTTTTTCCCTCCAGGTAGATAATCAGTGTATTACTGAGAGCCCTGAGAGCTCGAGCTCCCCTGCCAGTGCTGTCCTTGTCCCAGGAATGCTGCTCCCTGCGCCGTCCCGGGCATGCGCTCGCTTTAACATGCAGCAGTAACCAACAGGAAAACACCAAAATATTTGCAATGCATGACAAATAAAAATAGAGCTTGTATTATAAAGGCATGCAAAATATACACAGTGCAATTAATATTTCATGCAGACTTTGGTAGGGTTACAATTCCACATTCAAACATGCCACAGAGTCCACAGGGAACAACCACCCCGCGGATAAATCAGCAATGATTCCTTCACTGGAGGGAAGTTTCCTCTGTCATCCAGTGGACATGGAGGAACACCTTTATGGCATGTTAGACATAAATATTTAATAATACAGCTTTCCTTCATACACAGCCATACTCATACCACAGGGTCTGGTTATCTTCTGAGACCAGCAGGGGGGACTGGGCCTCACTGGGGCCGGGGGCAGGGACAGGGTCCCCGGTCAGAGCTGCCCGTGGGTCACCCTGGGCCTTTGGAGCAGCACAAGGCTGCTCCTGGCTCCTCAGCACTGACCTGAACGCTGACACGTTTGCCTGCTCAGCTGCTTTGGAGGTGGATCTCGGGGGCAATCCACTGATATTGCTGACTAACTCGGTGTTGAGGGATAAGAAGGGCTGGGGTGCAGTGAAGGACCCTGCACTCCCAGCTCCGCTGGCTTTATCCCAGAACGCACCCGCGCTCGGCAAAGTCCTCTCCCGACCACCTGGCCTTTCCATCCTGGAAGGCTTGGCAAGCTCAGAGTTACCTCCTACAGGGCGCGCTGTGAGTGCGGGAGCCGCCTCTCCCTGCGGGCCACGTTCCCCCCGGGCAGGCACACCGTGAGCACAAGGAGAGGACACCCGCAGAGCCGAGTACTCACTGGAGCTGGGCGCAGCACTCCTGTCGGCCGGGGCTGCATCCACGGGCACGGGCGGCCTACTGTCCTTAGACAAAAAATCATGGATGCTTGTCCTTCGGGTGCTGCCTTCTGCCGTGGAAATGACGCTGCTGGCTCGAGGTAAGGTGGCGTAGGGGTTGCAGTCCCTGGATTGTCGTTGGGTCACCGTCGCTTGTATCTTTTCCTTCACGGAGCGGGGCTTCCCCTGGGCGCCAGAGCTGAATTTGATGGGAGAGCTACTGAAGTAGAGATCCTCAGCCTTCCTGAGGCTGGGCCTCACCAGCTGCTCTGCTTTGAGGGATCGTCCATCTGAGAAATCCCCCGTGGTTCTGACACTCAGGGATCTCACGATCCCACAGCCAGATGCCGGCTGCTTCCGCAGCTTCTCCCTCCCTGCCAGCTCCGCAGACTCGGACAAGCTCCTCATCACTTCATCTAAAAGGTTCTCTTCACTTGCAGACTTCATCTGTAAAAACAGAAAACAGACCTTCCTAAATTGCAATTGTTACCTTTTCTTAAGAAATTTTTGTAGATATATATTAACAATTCTACAAAGATTTGGGTTTTTAAAAATTTTTCATCTCTAAAAGCAGAATTAAACATTTATGATACATACTTAGGAGTCTTCTCTACAGTTTACAAAAAAAGAGTTTAGGTGAATAATGTTCAGACTCGGTGAAGAAAGACTGCAGTTGTTTTCAAAATGGTACCAGAGACAACTGGGGAAGAATTAAGCTAAAGGCATTAGGGAAATGCTCTGGCAGAAGACTGGAAAGCTTGAATGAGTCTGTGAGGCTATGAAAGGGGTTCTGGGATTTCTGACAGCAGACACCTGGCTTGATGACTTAAGTGGGGTTTTTTTATTTCATACTGCCAGAAGAACATTGCCTAGTGCTTAAACTCCCAAAATCCTTCTCAGAGAAACCACGAGTGAGAGCCATGTTAAGTATCTAACCAAAAAATGCAGAATTTTCTCCAGATCTGTGTCACCTGCCCCAGACAACCCTGGATCCTCACCCCTGAGAGGTCCCAGTCACAGTGACTGGCTGGCTTTATCCTACAGCATGATATCCTACAGGAGTTTGGGCAGATCTGCTCAAGAACCAGGGATTCCAGCAGAGGTGAGGTGATTTGAGGCTTCTTAGAAACTGCCACTGATTTACAGAAACATTCCCTTCATCTTACTCCTGTCAGATTTCAGTAAGCTCCAAGGTCACTTTTTATTTCCCAGTACTGTTAAGAAGATGAAACTGAAGCAGACAGGAGTCTCCTCAGGGAATGAAGTCAAACATCTTCCTTGTGCTTGATACAGGACAGATGTGACAGCAGCTGCTGCTGGACTGGAAGAAGAAGAGTGAATTCACTCCAAGCTCTGCACATGTACTGCACACCTTTGTCAGTACAGGCTGACCTTCCTACCCAACCCAGGGACCACAGAGGGTCAAACTGCAAAACTGCACACATTTCCTGCTGGAGAAACCAGACAGTGCATCAGGAGACACAGCCTGTGACCTCTCAGTGAAGGTGTGACCCACAGCTCTAAGAAATCTTTCAGGACTTCTACTCACTGTGCCTTGCATTAACTCTGAGCCCACAGACAGGGCACTGTGTAGTTAAATCCTCTCCCACTGACCTCACTGGAGTTACTCTTGTTGCTTTCCTCCAGGAACTGCTGCAGGGTGACCACTTCACTGCCAGGGGAGCCCGTTTTGGGGGGTTTGCTGTGGCTCTCAGGTGTCCTGTGCTGGAGCACGGGGCTGGACCTGGTGTGGCCCTTCAGGTACTGGATGGGGCTGCTGCTGCTGCTGGACCAGGCCTCGTGCTCCTGGAGCAGGCTGAACTCCCCACTGCTGTGGCTCTGGGGCCTGCTCTGGCTGGTCACTGCACCTGCTTTGGGGGAAGGCAGGAGGTATTTCCATTAGAAACACACCAAAAAGCTGTAAACATGTATAACCCCACTGAAACCTGGAATGTTACCAGGTTCAGTTAGCATTCATCCTATTTAAAAGACTAAAAAAAGCCCAGTTGTTATTTTTTACTCTGTAAAATTACACTGTCCTGACTTACCTTTTGCAGCTCTTCAGACATGGCATGATTTTTTTTAAATAAAAGCTACCTTTCACTTATAATCTGGGCCTCCACCTACATAATAATATATTCCAAGAGGTTAAAGAGACATCTCCACTCTTATTCAGCATCACTGAGAGGCACAGGGTAATTAAATGTCAAAGGAAACACAAAGGATTGAATGGAAATAAAATGTTTCTCCAACAAGAACTAGTCAGGAATGCTGCTTCTCCAACAATTCCTGCTGTTACTCCTAGTTTGTTACAACTGGCACCTGCAGGAAGCACATGGTGTTAGATGCAAAATAAATTCCACAACACCAGTTCATTTTATTTGTCAGGAACTATGAATTGCTTAAAAAATACTGATGGATAATCAAGTATTTCCAGCTTCATGTCACTCCTAAGAAATGAAATGAAGTTTGAACCAAGATAAATTGTTTACAGTGGAAATGCCTAATCCTGTACAGACACTGGGGCAAGGAGGACTTCAAGGGACCAATTGAACAGATATAAAATAAACTATTAGAAATATTCAGCTAGCATTCATTCCTAAATTTCCAGACAAACAGACACCATTTAAGATGCAAGCCATGAATATTAAATGAAATCTTGAGCTGGCAGTGCTCTAGTCTAGTCTGTACAACAGTCTCCAGCTAAAAAGCCACGACATACAAAAATACACCAGGGTTCTTAATACATGAAATTTAGAGAATACTGATAAATCCAGGGATGTTAACAATCTATTAAAACCAAAAGATAAAGGCTTCTAGCATGAATCACATGTGCCATTTTGTGCAGTTGTACAGCACACAGCTCACAGCAGCAGTGCAGTGCAGGAGGATGCTTGGAGTAAAAACAAAAAAAAAAGGAGCAACTTCTCAGCTTAAAAAGCTTTTAAAGTAATTTGGGGGGGAATTCTTATTTTTCTTATTATAACAGTGTTATCCAGGTTAGGTTTGATTTAAAATAGCTGGTAACTTAAAAAGTAAAACCACCTTTGTAATATTTACTACAATCATGAAATACCTGCGCTTCTAATCTGGGGAAAGAAGGCTGTGAAACGCTCAAGGAAGCACAGGCTGTGCTGTGCAGCGGGAGGTTTTTGGTTGTGGGGGTTTTTGAACCTCTACAGATGATCTTACAGAGAGAAGAATGGAAATGAAGCACGGATGTGAATTCACCCCCAGCATACCTTTGACTTCATGGAGTGAAGCATTGTTATTGCTATTGCTAGTGGATGTCCTGCCACTATCAAGGCTGGCTGGTCTGGAAGCTGAATGGAAAATTAGGAGACACCATGATGAACAACATTTTAGCAGAGGACACTGCACCTTCACATTCTGCTGCCAGAATGCTCAGAGGATCATGCACGACCTCCCAGGCTGAGCATGCCCATGGGAACAAAGTGGTTTCTTACAGATCAGAAAGCGAAGGAATTTCCAGGCAGTCCAAGAGGACACTTTGGAAAAGGGCACTACAGGAATAGCGAGGTACAGAGGAGAGGAAAAGAGAAAGAGTCTAGTTTAGAATTGAAACTGAGAGGGGAAGCAGGGCTCACACAGGGGCATGCAGGGGCTGCTGTGGTCAGGGCACTTACAACAGATCTGACAGGGAACCCTGCACAGGGCTGGGATGCCACGGACAGGAGGAGCAAGAGCATCTGCACAGATAAAGTCCTGTACTCCTAAGCCAATACAAGGGAAATGCACTGTTAGTAGCCTCCAAAATGTTTGCTGCTTGCACTCATTGTAAATGTTTATAGTACAGTTAAAACTCCACTTCTATTAATAGCCTATTTTTCACTTCAAAGCTTTGCTTGAAGGAACACGTAATGATTTTATAAACTACAGCACATGGCAAATTTGGGATTCACTGAACACTAAACATTGAAAACTCAGGCCAGATTTGGACTTGATTTTTTAAGACTGAAATGCTAACTTCCTTTATGTACTATCAACTCCAAATGGAAGTGAAAACATTTTCCCACTAAAAGGGAAAATGTTTTGATCCTGTTCAGATGCACTTCACAAATACTTTCTACCAGAGATACAGAACATCTGTCTGATGTAGTAGTTAAAGAGAGAAAGGAGAATCTGAAGAAATGATACAATACATTAGAGAGATATGAAGATCAGAGAGAGCATGCTCATTGCAATGATGCCATTCACTGTATTTTCACAAATTCATTAACATTCACATCACAGATCCTTAATTCATTTAATGAAAGCTCACATCTTACCATGAACTCTTGATCCTGTACTAGAATCATCACTAATACCTTGTGGACTTACATCTTCAAAGGACGTAGTATCTACACACAGAGACATAAAGGAAGATGTAAAATAAAATAAAGTGGAAGGATTATTAAAATACTTATCATTGGTAAAACGGTAAAAATTAAAATATTTTTCAAAACCATCAATTTTTACTTAGGAAACATTTTATAGGAAAAACCTTGAAACATTTTATGACTGCTGTTATTAAACCAGTTCATTATCTTAGCACTGCAACTCGATCATTAAGATTGAAAAACTTAAAACATTAACTCAAACCAATATTTACATAATTACATCAGGGTGCAAAAAGCTTCTACCTATACCTTTATTATTTAGCAACTGCTTGGATCTGAAGCCTGTGGAGGAGTTGACAGTGGCAAAGTTGATAGCTGTAGTAGAGAAGGCCATAGCTCCCAATTCCTTCCTCCTTTTACCCGTGGATATATCATCAGGACCCTCCAGATGCTCAGAACTACCTGTCCATTGTCCTCCTGCCAGGACCATGGACTGCACCAGGTCATTCATGGCTGGGATGCAAATGAAAGCAAATGATCAGCGTGGGCAATGTACCTGCCGGGGTTGTTAATTTGCATTGCAAAGGTCGGACAGTTTTCTAAGCATTAAAGCGCCCGCAGCAGCAGCAGCCGGCAGGAGCAAACCACACCCCGGGTACCGCATGCAACAGGCTCGGCAGGAGGGAGGGAGGGGATTGGGGCTCCTGAGCCCAGGGAGGTGCTCAAAACGGGAGTGGCAGGGATCGCCATGCGCCAGGTGCTGTTAGAGGCTCTGCCAGCCGCTTGCCGTGAGAAAATGGGATGGATGAGCGGGGACAAAACGGGCACGGGTGCTCAGCCAACGGAGTGCCGGCGATGCCACGGGATCCTTGTACAGTGCAGGTTACTGCAGGCACACTGGGGTTTACAGAGCAACACAGAGAGGATCTGAAAAATACCACAGCTGATGATATTCACCTTTACTTCCCCAAACTCGAGAAAACTGTCCACCCCTCATTAGAAAACAAAACGAAACAAAAGAAATCAATGCAGCATTCTGGCAACGAGAACTGATGAACGAGCTCGCAGAGTGACAGACCACCAGAGAGCCTTGCACAATCTCCTACACTTGCTTTCAACAAAAAAAGATAAATTACAGTGACTTCTGAACAAAAGGCTTATGAAACGTGTCATTTCAAAGTATTTCCGTTAACACAGTGCACTGTAAATTCATATACACATGGGGCCATGTGTATATAGACAGCTATGTATACAAATATATGCAGTCACAAGGCACTGAATAGATTATATGCATGTGCATGGCTACGTGTGTGTGCACAGCTGCACACACATAAAGTATTCAGTGCCAAAGTTGTTCTTAAAAAAAAAAAGGGGAGGGGGGGAGAAAAAGTAAAAAGAAAAAGCTCCAGCTCCTTTTACCGTAGCAGGACTTGCACATTGCAAAAGAGGAGGAAAAATAGAGCGCAGTCCAGGGAGAGGTTAGTGAAAAATTAGTAACGGAAGCCAGTGTAGCCATTAAGAAGCTGAACTGTCATAAAGTCTTACACATGGAGCGACGGTAGAAGGCCTTCATTTTGTCTTTTTCCTTCGGTCTGTTCCTCAAAAAGGGCAGTCTTTTCAGTGCACCCACTTTTATGTCATAGCATGAGGAAAAACGGAAACAGGGAAATGAAAGAAAAAAAGGGAGAAGAACAGATGGAAGTTAAATGTTGAAACTAAGGACAGAAATGAATGTTTGAGTTTAAGCTAGGTATGCTATGCTAAAAGCTATCATTCTCCTGCTTCTGGGTGATAATGAAATATGAAAGTACACTGAAACAGGAAAACTTCCATAGATCACTCAGAAATGCACTGAAAATTACAGTGCAGAGGATAATACAGTTTGAAGCTCTTGAAAAAATAAATGTAACTTCTTTGCAGGTGATTACAGGAATTGACCACTATGTAATCTTTACTGTGAAAAACAGCATTTTTTTTGAACATAAAGAAAAATGTGAAGCAAAAAAAGCTGAAAATTAAAGCAACTCTAAGTACAATTTCTATGCAAAAATATGTTCACATTGTTATTTTTGGGGGTTAATAACTTCTGTAATGCTTTGCCTGCTAATCTAAGAGGACACAGTCTATTATCAGTCTTCAGTTCTTCCATTCTGTGCTCAGTAATAACTTTGGTCATCTACTGTCTCATAGAAAACCTGCAAGGGCCTTCTGATCAATATAATTTGTGGGCAATATTTTGGTAAAACACTAAAATCGATCTGCTTCAAATGTGCAAGTACTTTAGCTGAAAAAACACCAAAGGAAAAAAAAAAACCCAAAACAGCAAAAGAAAATCCAAATGTGAGTGTTGCTGTAACGTTTTGGGAGGGCCCAAGGAAAACCGAGTTAAATTCTACCAGGAGAATTACAGAGTTAAAATTACAAATAGTATTAAAAGAGGGAGGAGGGGGAAGTCACGAGTTAATCTTGTCCTTGGAGTCAGGAACTCTGCATTAGGAACTGCTGCCCTGCCTGGGGTAAGTCTGGGGGCTGATGCCAGGCACAGGAGCCACCATGGAAAGATCCAGAAGGGGACACGGGATGGAATTCCCCAAAGTGGTGATTTCTGCAGAGATGGCAGCAGCTCTGGTTTCTGCAGAGGTCTGCCAGACCAGGCTCTGCCTGCTTTGTCTCTGCAGCCCCTTTTGGGAGGTGTGCCCTGCTCCCCCAGCCTGGCCCACAGCAGTTCTGTGTACAGAGCAGTGCATATATATCATAGATACATTTACAAGTGCACATGAGCTACCCTGGCACTGAAACATTCCCTATTCCTGCCTCTCCATCAGCTCTTCCCATGCCTGCACCCACAGGAACAGGTTCACAAACCAATCCAACCACAGAGGTCATTCTGCTCTATCTCTACTCTTTGTCATCAAGGCAACAGAGGAAAAAAAAATCCTCTGTAACTTCTGTAATCCTTTACAGACAAAATAACTCATCCCTCTGTCATCCTTTATGGAAGATTACTGACTCCTCTTCACTAAAAACTCATTAATTTTATTAAAAGTAATCAGAGGATGCTCAAGAGCAGTTTCAGCCATCTGTCCTTCCTGTCCATTAACACAGATCCCCTCCAACAGGGCTGATTTATGGCTCTCAGCAACTGTGCCCACCAGGAAACTCCCCTGCAACCACGGATGTCCTGCAAACCCTGCATCTAAAGGCAAAATGCTTGGAGGGGAAACTGTGTCAGTAATATCTGCACAGAATTCACCTCAGAAAATGTCCTGGAATAGAAATACTAATAATTAACCCTGGGATGGCAGAGCTACAGCAGAAATCAACTGTTCTTTTTAGTATTCCATGAACACCTTCTTGCTTTCTGAGCTGAGAATGAATGATGAATGTTGCAGAATTCCTCAAGCGAGCAGGAAACATCCCATTTTGTAACTCTCCTGTTTGCCTGAAATCCTCTGGGGAATTCTGTATTAAAATCCTGACATGTTTTGGTTCATGCACAGAAGAAAATATGATGCAAAAACCTTCAAAATGCCTCAGTATTGGGAGCCCAGAACATTCCTTTTATTCTCTCTGTGACATGGCATACTTGCTACTGGTGTTCCTAGTAGAGATGACAGTTTGCCAACAGCCCTAATTCCTTGGGAATTTATTAATTTCATGAAATGGCTAAAGTAGAAGCCAGTAAAGCATATCTGTATTTCTCCATAGAAAACAAAAAACCCTTCTGCCTGCCTTGGGTTTTGTCTGGAAAAGATCAGAATGGCCCCAGCCAGAGGAAAAGCCCTGCACAGAGCAGGTGTCAGGTCCATGGCACTCACCTGATCCTGAGGGTGATCAATGAGAATTTGTGGGCAGTACCTGGGAACAAGGAGCCATGAAAAGCCAAGGTGAAGCCCTGCAGCCAGGAGCACACCCTTCCTGCAGGATTAACCTGTGCTGGGACAGCGAAAGCTCTCCAGGCACCCCCTCCTTCCCACAGGGATCAGACACAGGCCCTGGCCACGCTGTGAGACCTCAGGTGGTGTTCTCTGAGAACAGGGTAACCTGATTTTTGTGCCAAGATCACCTTTCCCAGGGAGATAACAGCTCACCTGGAAACATTTGCATGAGAAAGTGGCCTGTGTTGGAAAAACACCATCTCCATCACCACCCACAAAAGAGGAAAAACTACAGATGTCACACACAGCAAACACTTTTGAAATCAGTATCTCTGACAGGGAATGGGGGGTGTGAGCCCTGTGTATCCTGGAGATCTCTGTGTCAGATCCTCAGTCCTCCAGCTCAAACATTGCAGGTTTGTGCCAGGGAAGGTGAGCTCCTCAAGGACACTCAGGACATTTCACCCCACTGGAACCAGCTCCTTGCCAGCTGCTGGAGGTCAGGGAGGCACAGAACTCCTCCAGAGCCAGAGCTGCCTTCAGCCAGCACAGGGAGCTCCAGCACCTGAGCACTGGCACAGACAGGCTGCACTCACTGTTTGCTCCCTCCTGTAGCTCCATCAGTGGAAGCTGCCACTGCCAAACTGCTTCCCATGGAAAAGAAAGGCCCCAAATCCCAGGATTCAGGACTTACAGTCACTCTAGGAGCAGCAGAAGTAGACTGCAAAATGTGCACCATCACCAGCATCGTCACACTGAGAGATTCTCTCTGCTTTGTGAGGCACAAATTGTCTCAGATCTCTGCCTCAGAGCTGAGCTGGCACAAAATGCATCCAAATTCTCTCCAAAACTCTGGTTTCCATGGCGACACGTGTAATGGAGGAAGGTCAGGATCCGGAATTAGATCAGCCCTTCCAGTTTGTGGATAAATACACTGGGATTAAGGGGAACATAAGCAAGGTCCATGGAGTAGAAAATTAATGAGGTCTCAACAGCTCCAAACCCCTTTTGAGGCTCAGCCACCGTAAGTGCAGCCATGGCTCCCCAGCAGGGTAACTGCACACTACAAGGTCCCAAGGATCATGCAAAGAAAACTGTCACAGAACAGCCCTTCTGGAACATGACATTGCTGACACAGATGCAGATGGGTTGAACCACAGCGTGCACACTCCCAGCTCCCACTGACACACAGCCAGGACAGCTCCAGTCACTCCCCAGTTCCACACCACTCACGGTTTGGATGTAAAAGCAACAGCTGCTTTTTAAAAAAGTTTAAAAGTACCTGGTTTGATGCTTACACTGAAAAAGGCTGAGCTCCCCAAAGGGGTAAGTTAGTAACAAAAGTGCTAGATGTACCCTTGAACTATTTTCTTCAGTTATTAAAAAATACAGATTTGATTTTAACTTTTCCTGAAATAGCATTTTTTAGGATGCTTTAGACTTTGACTAAGCTTCTGCAAGAAGCACAGAAGAAAAAAAAACAACATCATAATGGCTGTAATAATTCACAGCTGGCACAAACCCCAGACCCGCTGTCTTTTGAAACCCAATACATGAAATTTAAAAGTAGTAGTGCAAACACTGGAAGTGACTGTTAATGCACATGGATTCTGATGCTTTTACATGCACAGCCAAACTGCTTTTGGTGCACAGCTGTTAAGCAGAACCATTACATCCTGATAACTTGGCTGTAACTACCTCTCAAGTTGTGAGAAACTGGGCAGTTTATGATTCATGCCAAAAGTGAAGAACAAAAGACACAGATAATAAATAATAATAAACAGAATCTGGTCTTACATATCCTAATGGAGGCACCCTAATGGGATGGCTAACAAATCTTTCAAGGTCAGCAAATCTGGAATATTCCATCTAATCACACTTCTGTAGGTCCTCATTCTCCCTCTCAACCACTTCACTCCAATTTCATGTTCAGTAACAATTCCTGTATTTTTAACAGGCTGTGTTTCTACATTAACACTTGTTGTTGCATATCCAAATTTCATCGTTGGTTTTGTGAGAAAACCCCAAATTTCACAGTTGGTGTTTATAGCAACCCAAGGATGTTAGCACAGCCACAGCTTGGAAAACACTTCCAAGACAGGGGGAAAGAGTCATGCTGGGACAAGAGGGAGAAACAAAAAGGGTCCTTGTGGTGACACCTGATATTCTATCCCAAATCCTGCTCACCTGACCCAGTACCAGCGCCTGCTTCATCTTACCCAGGCACTGTGAGTGTATTTTAGCACTTGCATTTTGAGATACAGAAATGCTCAAAACTAGCTCTGCTCAAACACTTCAGGGAGTTTGCAAAAAGTTCTGCCCTTAATAAATTAACTCAGGCTTCATTCCTACACACTTAGAAACCATCTTTACAAACCCTCCACAACACGCAGTCGTTTCCAACATTTAGCCAAGGTTTATTCAGGGACCCAAGCGGTCTGCAGTACTCACTGCTACTCTTTTTGGTGCCCAGGGTCTGCCCATCCTCCAGGGAGTTGGAGCCCACGGAGGAGCTGTCCTGGCTGTCCTGGTGGGGCAGCTGCAGGAATCCCTCGCTGGACTCGGAGCGCGTGGGTGTCAGCGTCACCGACTTGAGGCGCTCGCGGTTCCCGTCCTTCTTGGACTTGATCAGCTTCCTCATCTTCAGCGTGATCCAGTTGCCCCTTCTGTCATCAAAACCACAGCACATTCACTGCATTTACACCACACTGCTTAGGCCTGCAGAGCCAACTGATTTCTGTGCAAGGCAGACGTGATTCTGCTCCCATGAATGTAATGGAATCTCGATTTTCAGCGGGAACAGAACAGGCCTGCCCTGCTTTAGAGCTGGTTTATTTTACACCATGTTTGTTCAGCAGTACCTTCTTGGTGGAGATGGCTCATAAAATTTATACTGATCCATTATCTTCTCCTCCAGTTTCTCCTTCTGCCGCCTCAATTCGTTTAGTTTGTCACTGCAAACAGAAATGAATGATAATTTATGCTTCAAAAACATACACAGGATGTGTGGGCAGCACATTCCTCAGGGAATCAGTTATCTGATAATTGTCACCTTTTGTGAGGAATTCTCACATAACCCTTGGATCTTACTGAAAAAGCAAGAGATACAGCAAACAATCAGCCTTAGGCTTAACTTCATGATATAAAATGGAATAAAATTCCATTTGCCTTTTTTACACATTGCTCCTTTTTAAATAAAGTGCTCTATCATTTAGATAAGCACATTTTCCCTTCTCTCAAGTCCACTAAAGAGGCTTAGATTACAAATCTACAAATTAATCTACAATGTATATAGACTCATGTATGAATATTATCAATCCATAAATACAGTGATTACAAATCTAAACTTTGTCAGCAGCAGAATGAGGAATAAATATCAGTTTTATTCCTTATTTCCATCATCAGTAATGAACACAGTTGCACTGATCCTTTACAACTACAAATATAATGTTGATATTTTGAGTTATCTGTTTCACATTTATCATTGAAATTCTTATTTTAAAGAGAAACATTTCAGAAGCAGCACATGTCTTAAATTCTATATTTAAGAGAAACTTTTTAGCAAAATGCAGATATTGCTGTCACTGCCCTAATCACAGTGACTTTCTTGTTTTCACAACTCACATGTACTGCCTTTGCTCTACATGGAACAGATCCTTGCTTTCCATGTTCTGCTCCAGTAATGTTCTGTTCTGCAGCATTAAGGTCTGGATTTGATCCAGCAGGTGTCTGTTTTCCTCCTCCAGGTTTCCTTTCAGTTGGCTGAGCAGCTGTTAAAACAGAGGAAATTGCCCATGCATTTATGTGTGAGTGTATTTTACACACAGATAATGAGATTACCAAGTAAATTTAGGTCTACACAGGGGTTCTTAAATCAAACTCAAAATGAAATAATGAATCAACTGATAAAAGCCTCTTTGATGCTTTAAATAATTTAAACCAGTTTCCCTAGTATGAGCCTGAGATTGTGTATTGCCTGTACAGCAGGCAAATTAATTAGACTTTGGATCCACTTCATTATCTATAAGTGACTGATACTCCAGCACTCCATATGATTTTATGAACCCATAAATACAGTTATAAAAATATTCCAGTGATTCCAGCCATTACAAGCAGCACAATTCCCACATACCTCACACTGGTTATTTAGCTTTGTTGATGTAATATCCAGTTGCTGGTACTGTTCTTTGAGTTTGGAAAACTCAGCTTCCAACCGTGTTTGCTCCAGTTTGGAATTGTTCAATAATGTTTTCAGATTCTTGTGGTCAGTCTGTAGCACTTCATTCTCCCTCAGGAGCTGAGTGTATGTGTGAGTGAGCCTGGGATGCAAAGACACCATTAAAGAGTGCTGGAAATGAAATTGTTACCCACACTCCCTCCAAAACAAGACATTTCCAACTACTCCATAAAATATACACACAAATTCTTTGCTGTCACATACTGTAAGTTGTCCCAGCCTAATTTTCCTAGTTCTGCCTTTGAGCCAAGCACTGCTCTCTGTATACTTAAATACAAAGCAGCACCTCTATGTCGCAGCTGGATTTAAGATGCCACTTCTCAGAATAAAAGAATCTCACAAAACAGCCAGGATTTCTTGCCAACACAAAACAGGAATGGCCCAAACTTTGGCAGTCATGGAGGTTACACATTTCCTGGGCTCCCTTTGTCCCTCCTGGCCCTTGCCATGTCCCTTTGTCCCACACGTCCCCTCAGGATATAATGATTATTGTTGTGGGATCATGAGTATTTGGAATAGCAGCATTAGGTGTCAAAGAAATGTGAAGAACACAGCACACCACTTGTTTAGACTGTGTCCTCAGGTGCCAGAATTCTCTTTACCTTTCATTTTCATCCCGAAGCTTTTTATATTCTGCTGCCACAGTTTCATGTTTTTCACTTTGCTGCAGCATTTTGTCCTGCTCCGTCTTGAGAACCTTCTCCAGCTCTTCCAGCTGCACTTTCTGTTTAAGCAACTGATTGTACCTGCAAAGACAACGCAACTGGTTGTACCTGCAAAGACAATTCCTGTTGTGGAATGACCAAAAAAAAGGGACTTCGATAAAATGGCCTCTGTTAAAGTCATAATCCAGTGATTGAGTGGTAGTGATTTTATTCATTCTACCATTTTATTAGAAAGCTGTGGAAGCTCAGGGCACTAGGAATATCTCTCTGTCTGCTCTGGGTGCCCTGACCGCCAGGGGAGCACTGACTCTGACCCTCATTCATGGAGAAAGTTTCCTAGACTTCAAGACAGATGAGAATCCACAAAAATGTGAAATAGATTATAGAGAGTAGTGTAGGTGTGTCACTGGGTGAGAAATTTAGGTTTTGGGATTTTCAGTATGCTATGGATAGAAGCAAGTGGAGGGCACAGAGTGCCATCCTGGGTTTCTTCTTCTTCCATCTCCATGGGTTTGGGTGGCATTTTGTGATTGGGCACAAATGTCCCCATTGTGGGCTCTTTGGGATCAGTTATTGGGTTGGAAGGGAAATAATCCAGGTGTCAGATCTTAATTGGATAGTTCAGTCTTAAAAGGCCTTGGAACATGAGATTGTTGGCCATTTTGTGCCTTCTAATGAAAAGCTGCTGAACTCACAGCATTGAGACTGTTTTACTGATAAGAAATAATAAACACCTGAGTCTGAACATGAGCTACCATCTTAAGTGCCTTCAGTGCACACCCAGAGAAACTAACAACTGGTATCCCCACTGACAGCCATTCCTACTGAATGCTTTCCCTGAGTGCTTACCTATCCTCCAAGTCCTTGTGCTCCACCTCCAGGTTCTTGTGGGCAGCCTTGAGGCTGCCGTGCTTGGCGATCAGGGACTCGTACTCGGCGGCCTGGCGCTCGTGCAGCTGCTCCAGGCGCTCGTGGTCCTTGAGCAGGGCCTCGTAGAGCCCCTTCAGGTCCTCGCGCTCCTTCAGCACCGCCTCGTTCTCGTTCTCCAGGGCCGACTGCTGGATCAGCAGCTGCGCGTTCTGGTTCATCAGCGACGTGCTCTGCGAGTTCAGCGTGGAGTTCTCAACCTGCAGCCACAAACAGCAGCACTCTCAGTTATTTGATCTCCCACCTCCCAGAGATTTCTTGGGTTTAACCCTTCTCGACCCTCTGGTTGTTCCATTGGCAACGGTTGTATTTGTAGGGAATGCCCTGATGAAGACAGGAATGATGCATCTGACTGCATGTTCTCAGAGGGCTAATTTATGATATTATATCATTATTATATATTATTATATTATATTATCATATTATCATTCTGTATTTTCCTCTTAGGTGTGGCTTTACTTTTGGTTTTTCTGATACTTATACAAATAGATAAAATTTATCAGAATATGGTAGGACACACTACTTCCCTGATCTAATTTAGATGTATAAATACAATAAAAAACTCAAGAAATCTTGCAAGACTGGATAAGAGAATCTACTCTAAGTATAAAGTCAAGATTTTACATTGGACAAAGAATTAAAACCTATTTCTAAAAATGCAGTTATTCATCAGGAAACAAACTTATTTGATTGCAGAGTGCAGATTATTCTCACATCACCTTCTTTCCCATGTCTCTGCAGGAAACCAAATGTGATTTTAAAGCTAACCATAACAACATATTTTAAGTTTTCCTTTGGGAAAAAACCATTTTAATTTTATTTTTGAAAGCAAGCTNGTGAAAACAACCCACAGCAGAATCAATGGAACAATCACCTGTGGGTGAACAATCTCCAAACACATTCCACATCAGCACAGCACAGGAGAAGCAAATGAGATAAGAATTGTTTTCCTTTTCTCTGAGGCTTCTCAGCTTCCCAGGAGGAAAATCCTGGGAGAGGGAATATTTCAGAGAATGTGAATGCCACAGACAACCTTTCCTTACATCCCAGGAGACAGCTCCAATTCAAAATGTTCCAGGAGTATTTTTTAGCAGAAAGCATTGAAGCATGTGATTGAATTGACTGGGATGGATCAAATTATTATTTACCTTTCAACATCTGTTAAAATGCTATCTTGCTGACAGGGCTGTTTTCCCCTAGCACTGAGATACCTTGGAGAAACAGATCACCAGTGATCCTGATAAATGCCAAATCTGTGACATGACTAAAATAAAAGGGACTTCCACTCAGGCATGGAGATATATTTTTAAAAAATTCTGAAGTGTTACCATGAAATCTTCATGGCATCCACACATTCCTTCACAATGAGAATTCCAACAGGAACATCAATTTAACAGATAGAGGGAGATAAACAACAGCACCTGGAAGGAACTATCCATGTTCTGTTCTGTGCTCTTTTGTGGAACAGCACCAGCTCTCCAACAACAGTCCCAGAACAGCATTCATGTGTATTAATACACTAAAGCTTTCAAGATTAAACAGTTTTAAAAAGCCCCAATCAAACAACAACTTCACTTTTTGTGCCTCTGGAGATATCCTTGGATATTTTAAACTGGTGCTTGTCACCTGACCTGTACCAGCTTCCTTCTCTTTCCTGTGCAAGAGATGAAAACCACAAAAACTACTGAGCCTTCTAATACCCTCGGGGTATCTATTAGGGAAAAAATTTTCCATCTCTCACTCCAGTTCCTGCTGTTACCAGGGAACAAATCCCTTCCTGCTGCAACTGCAGGGTTCTTTGTTACAGATGAGAAAGCTGAATCTTTCACTGGAAATGAAGTCATGTCTGATGGCATGGGTGTGCTGGGAAACTTCCCAGGCTGAATCCTGACTTTGGTTAGGTCAGAATTCCCAGTTACCCCTTCAGACATCCTTTCCCTTGGCTGCTCCTCATGGGTATCAGCAGGAAGAGAGGAATTAGCTGCTGAGGAACAATTCTGGCACAGTCCAGGTAGAGCAGCTCAGTCTGCACTTCAGATTTAGCCAACAGTTCATCACTTGGATTTTCCTGAACATATTTCAACTTCCACTTGGATCTGCAGTTCATGAAGAATTGTTTTGCCAGAGAGGAGAGGCCTGTGCTGCTGGGCATGAGGCAAAAAAGGAACTACACAGGTATTCCTGGGGTTTGTTGATGAAGGGAATTACAAAGCACTCAGAGAGCTCTGAATCCCAGCAATCCCCTCTCAGCTGGTTAAATGGGACACTCCCATGTCACATCCACTGGTTCTTAACAAGCAGAGGTGGCACAGGGTGGGCACCCATGGCCTGTTTGACTGGAGTGCTGGGCACTAATGACATTTCAGTGTGGCAGCAGAAAGCGCATCCATGGGACAAAAATGTTCTGCTTTCCAGGGAGAGCCAGGAGGAGACACCAGGCATCCATTGAGAGCATCATCTGTTCCATTTAACAGTCCTTGAACATCTTGATTTCCAGCAGCACCCCATCCTTTCTGACACTCTTTATTATTTCTGCTGCATTGTGGGGTTTTTATCCCCTCTTGAAGGAGTTTTGATTCTTAGAACACCAAACTGATTAACAAGAATATTTAATATTTAAAGAAAAAAGATACATATTTAATAACCCTATTAAACTGTAAGGGCAGCATCTGAATTTTGGCCAGAAGAGCTGCAAGACTCTGGGGACAGCCATTTCTATAATTTCCATGGTCCCACATTACCTTTTTTACTGCCTCCCAATTATCTACATTCAGGTCTTCACATATTTATGTAGCTTTCCTTTTTTTTGGTGTTTTTTTTGTTTGTTTTTGTTTGTTTGTTCGTTTGTTTTTTGAAAGTCTTCTGTATTTTCCTCTTAGGTGTGGCTTTACTTTTGGTTTTTCTGATACTTATACAAATAGATAAAATTTATCAGAATATGGTAGGACACACTACTTCCCTGATCTAATTTAGATGTATAAATACAATAAAAAACTCAAGAAATCTTGCAAGACTGGATAAGAGAATCTACTCTAAGTATAAAGTCAAGATTTTACATTGGACAAAGAATTAAAACCTATTTCTAAAAATGCAGTTATTCATCAGGAAACAAACTTATTTGATTGCAGAGTGCAGATTATTCTCACATCACCTTCTTTCCCATGTCTCTGCAGGAAACCAAATGTGATTTTAAAGCTAACCATAACAACATATTTTAAGTTTTCCTTTGGGAAAAAACCATTTTAATTTTATTTTTGAAAGCAAGCTAAGGCAGCATTACCTGCAGCTTGGCATTCTGAGTTTGCAGAGTTGTGTTCTGCTCCTGCAGGGACACAGTCTGTCTCTGCAGGGCCAGGATCTGGGCCTGCAGGTTGTTGTTCTGCGTCTCGAGCTGCTTCAGCTGCGTTTTCAGCGCCTGCTTCTCCGCCTGCAGCGTCGCGTTCTGGGGGTGCAAACCACACACAAGCTCAGCTCCCAGCTGCTCCAGGAACCCCAAGATAAAACAGAAGAGTTCTCCAGACCGCAGAAAGCAGCAGGAGCATGCAGAGATTTACAGGGTGGGATAAAACTGCAGAACAAATGCACTTTTGGGGGATTTTTCACTGGAAAAACAGGGAACAGATGTTGCACCTATGGAGGAACAGGACAGGAGTCTCCAGGACTGGGTAAACAGGGATTACATAACAGGGATTGGAGAGAAAGCTGTGCATGCCAAAGGGCAAACCCAGGTTTTCACATTTCCTTTGAAAATGCCTGTCAAGTGCTTTATGGCATCCCACAGAGCAGAATCCAGCTGCTACACACACTGCATTTAATTCAGATTGTGCTTGGGATGGAAACAAGGAGATAAATTGAAGTGTCTTAACAGCACCCTCATTTGCATTACTGCAACAGCTCACCACAAATTATTACCACCAGAACCACATCTAAAACACATCTTACATTCCTCTCCACCTCGATTAATCTATCTTTAACTTTCAGTAATTCTCTAGTAGTCTCCTGATTTTCTTTCTCCCACTTATTGACAGACTGATTTCCTTCTCCACTTCTTGGAGGAGAATTCTGAACCATCCTTTCCTCTTCTTGTCTTTGCTTGAGAGCTTCATAGTTCTTCTTCACCTGGAATTATTTAGGACAACTTAGGTTAGGTTTGAAATTTCCATTTTGTACTTCCAAATTTATTACTTTATTACCTGACCATGACCCTTCTCAAAGAACAGGAAATGCTTTTACTGCATTTGTAAATTTGGTTTTTGCACATGTTTGGGGAGATGATGTACAAATTATTTATGGATATGGACCGCTTAACCCCAACAAACAGCAGACCTCAATTTTGAATATTTTATTTCAGTGTTTTTAACTGTACCCCCCAACTTTTACACTAAAATTCTACAACCAAGAATTGGTTGAATTGATAGAATTTCCTTTTTTAACCAATCTACTCAGACTGCTCAAGGCAGGCCAGAAAATGTAACTGGAAATGACATCCCAAATCAAATCAACTCCAGGTTATTTATCCAGCTGACGTTTTCATGGCCAGTGAATAAGCTCAACAACTTCTCATGTGATTTCAACACAGTCCTAAAAGCATTCACACCTCTGTCCTGCTTTCTATGACCTGAATGATGCCCATTTTTTGCTGTCTTACCCAAAAAGTGTAGGAATAACACCAGCTCATTTAATATTCCAGAAAAATGCCCTTTTTTCCTTACTGTTTTCAGCTCCTGACGCAGCTGCTGGTTCAGATTTGTTGATTCTTCTAAACGAGCCTCCAAAGCTGCAATTTTTTCTTCTTTTATTTCCAGAGACTTCTTGAGTGTGGATTCTAATTTAGACTCCAAAAGCTTGTACCTACTGGCCAACAACAAAAAAGAGTCTGTATTTTAAATAATTATTCCAGGTATTTACATTCTAAAATGTTCTAGACAAGACTCATAGCTACATTCCAAAATCCTGAGTGCTGTGATCAAAAGTATGAAGACACTTCAGCATCCACAGCAAGTTCTTTGTCAAAAATAACCAGAAGATGGTTGTCAAAACCATTTTTGACTCCTCCTTTCTTTTAAAAGGTGTTAGACCCAGAAAAAACCCAATTGAGGCACACCAGGGGGTGCTGGGTCTCTCTGCACCATTAGTGAGTGCTGCCTGGATTCCTTCTGGCTCCACTCCAGCCCATCCAGCAGGGACCTGAACTCAATTAGGATGTGAAGTATTTGGAGAGCAAGATTTTCATCAGTTCCCATTTCCTGCAGCTCCAAAGGGCAGGCCAGGGAAGGAGATGGAGCACAGCCCTGTGCAGGTGCACACTTGTCTGGTGCATCAATGTGCAAATTGCTCACTCAGCACAGCTGCTGGTATTTTAAGACTGCTGCCACCCTTGATGTGCAAAAGCTTCCATTTTTAACCACATTCACGATACTGTAGGGCACCTAAAACCCCTCGGAATATCAGTTTGAGAGAGAAGTGGCCAGATTAAACTGGATTGATTTAGAACTGCACATTCTTTATGGGAAATAAAACCCAAACTCATTAATACCACAACCCCCACTCATTAATCACTGCTAAGCAGTTCAGCCCCTGTGTGTGGCTCATAATCTGGAGAACACCCCACTCCTCCCCACAGCTGGATAAAATAAACCCAACACTGATATTCCCCCTTTCTACTGCTGGCTGCTGAAGGATCCATCAGTTTAGTGAAGGGAATAAAGTGCAGCAGACTCCTGAATGGACAATGGCATCAGATCCAGTCAGGAACTGGAGCAGAAGACCAATGGGAAGAGAATTAATAAGCAGAAAGCTGTCCAGTAGCATCATGCAGCACGAGAGGAATCTGAGAATTCCAGACCTGACAATTCATTCCCAAGGATTTATGGGATAGTAGGCAGCCTGTGACTAGTAGAATATACAGAATTTCACCTTCTTGGGCTGGAGCACAGATTTGGCTACAAGTAATTCCTGCTACTGAAAAATGACAGTTCTATAGAAAACAAAGGATGAAAATAATAATAGCAGAGATCCAATACCCACTTACACTTTGAACAATGAAAGATGGTACACATTTCTGAATATAACTGCAAGCTGGGTAATTTGGATTCAGACCAAAATCCATAAATCTGTTTGTCCGAGAACAGCAGGCAAGAGAAAATGGAAAACACTTCCAAGTTAACTCATAAAACCTGGCCAGTTTAGACCTCAACAGAAAGACTCTGAGGTGCTACCAAAGATCATTCCTTAAAAGTCACAAGCAGCTCTTTGCCATCAGGAGGAGGAAAATGGAACATTTTTAATTTCCATTACCAGAATGACAGAGGCAGATGAAAAACTCCACTGAGAAGTCATTTATTTTATCCATAATGAACCCAGCTCTTCACAGCCCTGATGGAAGAGCTGGCAATGGCTCACCTATGAATTGTTACATAAGGAAAGCAATCCAAGGAACTTTGGGATGAAAGAAGTTGAGAACGATGGAAAATCAGGATATTTATGGGCACAGCAAAATTTCAAAGCAATCCTAGCTCTCACTTTGTTAGCAAACATTGCCCTTTCATGATCCTCCAGCTCCACATGGAGCTTGGGAGGAAGCTCAAGCCAGCAGCAGAGCCCAACCACCTCTAACCTAGAACTTGATTAAATGTTGCTCCATTTGGGCTTCAGCTAAGTTTAAGCTTCACCTTGGATCAAGATCTGGTGTTTTTTATTGGGTATATTTACCTAAGGACACATCAAATGCTTATCAAGGGCTGTATGTGACCAGAAATGCTTAAATCAGAACAAATCCAACCAGTTCAAGCTCTGAGAACTTCTCCTGAATTTATGTGGGAGCTGAGGAAAGCAGGTGAAAGCCACCAGCAGAAACCAAGAGAGGTAAAACACAGGAGCCAGGGACAGAGCACTGGCAAAGGGAAGCTGCATTCAAACCCCAGCTGCATTCTCACCCCAGGTGTTATTTGGGTTCCTCTGCACACAGAAGGCCCCAGATCAATCTCCATGCTCAGGACAATCAGCTGTAATAACAAATCATGGGAGCAGAACTGCACTGGTGAAACTGCACAGCAAAGCTTGGCTGGGAGCCCACACTGTCACCAATTTCCCCAAATCCCTGCAGGATGAGGCAGAGGAGGATAATGCAGCAGAGGTAACAGATGTCAGGGCAGCAGCTGCTTTGCAGTGCAGCTGTGGAGCAGTGATGGAGCCACACCAAGGTCTGGAGACACTCAAGCACTGGGAACTTCCCAGCCAGGGTGAGTGGGAATGCAGCTTTTCCTTCAGGATGGAAGAATTAGAAGGAAATGGTTGCAAGGACAGAGTGAGACAGTTTAAGGTACTCACTATGCTACAAAAAACCATTTGTGTCAGACAGGCAGACAAAAAGGAAAAAAAATTACTTTGAGCTAATTATCTTTTACTGCTGCTGTTGCTGCTGCTGACTAGAGCA
>WBNQ01085727.1:0-14224 GCA_013401375.1 Spizella passerina
AAAATGAAAATAATAAAATGCAGGCATTATCTGGATTTACTTGGTAATACATAATAAACTTGTGTGGTACTTCCAAAGATGGCAGTCCAAAGGACTCAATGAGATAATGTTTTTGTTTTTTTTTCCCTTGAAGAGCTTGCAACTATTTTCTAGTAGTTAATAGAAATCCCCAACTTTCACTGAAAACAAATGAGTCATCTTCTTCTGGAAGTTCAAGTCCTTTGAAGTAATATTGGAAAAGATTGTATATAGTAAACATATCTCTTCCTTGGATAGAAGTGGGAGGAAACACTCAATTTGAAGCCTGCAAATTCATGTTTGGCTACTAGCAGCAACAGATAGTTTTGAAAATGGCCTAGAATCAAGATGCTCATATATCTCAGCAGTGCTGATTCACTAGGATAAAGCTCTAACATTGCTCCAATACCTCAGAAATTTTCCACTTTATAAATATGCAAAACTCAGAGCATACAGACCAAGTAGCTCTGCAAGCAGCCAGACTAAGCCTCTCCTTGATCAAATATTGTGTTAGGTCCATCCACATCTAGCATATCCTGTGCTTTGTCTTTTGAGAGGTTGATGTGACAAGGATAGGTTAATGCTCAAGCATCACTTTGAGAGGATAGGTAGAACAAAATCAGTTCCTGAGTTTGTCTTGTGAACCAGGCCTTTGGGTGGGGACTTGTTACTTTTTTTTTTAGCTTATTTCTGTTTTTTGTGTGTACTGAGAAGTCTCCAAAGTGGTTTTTATTGGAGTGTTTTGGCAGCAGTACCAACTACCTCTCTGAAATGCCAGTACACCAACACACAGCACAGGGAAAAACCAGGCAGAATTAGAGATCTGTGTGCACATCCTCTGCAGTTACAGAGACGTGGTGGGATAGCTCACATGACTGGAATGCTGTCATGGATGGCTACATCCGTTATAGGAAAGACAGGCCAGCAATGTGAGGTGCTGGAACTGGTCTTTATGAGAGAGAGCAGCTGGGATGTATCGAGCTCTGCCTCGGGCTGGGTGAAGAACCAGACAAGAGCTCACAGGTAGGAAGTCAACACATAATGGACAACATGGGTGACACTTCTGTAGGTGTTTGTTATAGGCCACCCTGTCAGGAAGGGGAAATCAACAAGGAATTCTCCAGTCAGCTGGAAGGAGCCTCACAGTCACAGGCTCTGGTGCTCATGGGGAGCTTCAGCCACTCTGATCTCTGCTGGAGAAACAACTTGTGGGCAGACAGGAGCCCAGGAGGCCCCTGCAGAGCACTGATGGTAACACAGGTTTTGACACAGGCGGTGGAGGAGCCACTGAGGAGAGGTGTGCTGCTGGACCTTGTACTGACAAACAAGGAAGGACTGGCTGGGGAATCACAGAACCATAAAATCATAGAGTCACTAAGGTTGGAAATGACCTCAAGGTTCAAGTCCAGCCATTAACCATGTTGGGGTCAGCCTTGGCCACAGTGCCATGGACTACAGGATCCAGCGTGGAGCAAGCCAGGCAATGAATAGGATCAAAACCCTTGACTTCAGGAGAGATACCTTTGGCCTCCTCAAGGATTTACCTGGAGGTGGGGATCTAGAAGGTAAGGATGTCCAAGAGAGCTGGTTAATGCTCAAGCATCACTTCCTCCAACCTCAAGACTGATGCATCCCTATGAATAAGAAATCACACAAAGCAAAGCAAGAGACCTGCATGGATGAGCAAAGAGCTTCTGGCAGAACCTAAAAGGAAGAGGAAAGTTTACAAAATGCCAAAAAAAGGGACAGGCTGTTTGCAAGGAATATAGGCACATTGTCAGAGTATGCAGAGATGTGATGGGGAACGCTCAGATCTACTTGGAACTGGGAAAAGGGATATCAAGGACAACAAGAAAGGTATTCCACCCCATTTTCTCTAACCTGTTTTCAAATTACACAGTGAGCCTATAAGATGGAATGGGTTATTTTTTATCATAGCAGAAAAAGACAAAGTGGGTGCACTTAAAGATAATGAAGGCTGTGTACTATCATCCTGCTAAGTCTATTTTGTTCTTTAACCAAATAAAAAACAGTAACAAACAAGATACAAAAGTGTATTTTGTAGCTGAATATCTATCTTATAACATACTGCCAGTTTTTTTTTTTACACTTCAATTAACTTAATATAAAAATACTTTTGGGAAATATTTTATGTAAATATCATTCTGGAGCTCCTTTTTTAATTACTGTGAACACATTTCGAGTCTGAAATGCCTACTTGTGAGGCTTTTTGTATTATAAGGTTGCAACACACTTTCTAATGAAGCAGCTGGCATGGTATTCTGTTAAAAAATAAGAGCCATGAAAGCACTGACCTGCTTTCCTGTGGCTTCTCATTTTAGTACCCATAATTTGGTAAAGCACTTATTGTCATTTAGCTCAGGTTGGAATGGACCTCAAAAAATCATCCCTTGTTTAGCACCCTGACCACTTGACTTTAAAACCTCCATGATGGGGACTCCACTAAGGCCCTGGGACATTGATTGTTTTCACTGTAAAAAATTCCTCTCATATCAAAATGAAACCTCTCTGAGTACAGCTTGTGCCCTTTGCTTGTTGTCCTCTCTGTGTGTGTCCTTGTGAAGAGAGAGCTTTTTGTGGCTGCCTTTTGGGAGCTGGAAAACTATGATGAGATTCTCTTGAGCCTCCTCTTCTCCAGGGTGAATAGAGCTAACTCCTCAGGTCTTTCCCCACAGAACAGTTCTCCAGCTCTATGATCACCTTTGTGGTCCTCCTTTGAGCCCTCTCCAATGTCTGTATGTCTTTTTTGAATGGTGCATACCAGGACTGGGCACAGTACTGCCGGTGTGGCCTGACAAGTGCTGACCAGACTGGGATGACCAACAGCTCTGTCTCTGTTAGTTGTGCTCCATGGATGCAGCCCAGGATCCAATCTGCCTTCCTTGCAGCAGCAGCCCACTCTGGGCTCATGTTACCTTGTCCACCAGGGTTTCCAGGTCCCTTTCAGCAAGGCTTCTCCTCAGACAGATGGATTCTAGCCTGTCCTGGGAACTTTGGTTATGCCATCTCAGAGGCACAGCCTTGCCCTTGTCTTTGTTAAACTTCATACTGTTCTTTCTATCCCATTCTTCCAGCCTGGCCAGCTCTCCCTGTAAGATAATGTACAGGGTCTCCTTGTAACCCTTCTGACATATCCAATGCACCACCCAGTTTGGTGCCACCCTCAGATTTGGTGAAGGTTTTGGGATTTTCAATCCCATCATCCAGACCATTGAGAGGTATGTTAAACATAACAGCCCTATAGGGATTGGGTAGGCAGGAATTGCTCTTGAGGTCTTGCAGGAGCAGAAACTCCCTCGTGTTTGGCAGGTGGGAGCTTCCCCTGAAGCTGATCAAAGGAGGAGGAAGTCATCAGTGAGAGAGGAATTAAAAGGAAAACTAAGCCAAGAACCAGCCTCCTTCAGGTAAGCATCAGAATTCAGAGTTTGGTAAAGGAGCCTCTGCAGCTATAAATCCTGAATCAGCCCTTTGAGCCAGGGGCTTCCACTTGGACTCAGGAGAGTCAGAGAAGTTGAGCTCTAATTCTAGCAGGAGCTGAGATATTTAAAGCTGCGTTTGCTTTTTAGAGAGGCAGTGCCTCTGACCCATCCTTAGACAGGGAGGAGGCAAGAGCTCACCATGAGTATTTACTTTATTATGATTTGGCTTTATTTTTAAAATATTTTTTCTTCATCCTGAGCCTTCAGAAGACTCTGCTAAGTTATAATAAATCTCTCTATTCAGGGTGGAAACACTGATCTCAAAAATTTGAAATTGTTTCCAATGCAGAAAAGACAGCAATGTAAGCTATTGGTGTCACTGCCTTTTAGTGATCACCTGGTAAATATTGAATAGGATTCAAATTAGGCATCTTGAAACTTCTGCAACCGATCATTCCTAGTTAGCTGGATGATGTCACTCCTCCAATAAAGCATTTACTTTCTGTCATGTCATTGTTTCACTGAATTACTCATACATTTTTTTCTGATAATTTATCTCCCAACCTTAGAGTTCATTACGATTGCTCATATAATATTAGAGGTTTTGTGTACATGCCTGAGAAAGGTCTTAAACAATATGTTTACACTTGATGTTGCCTGAGAAGTAGGAAAAAAACTCACTCATTTTTTGTGCAGATGGACATCATTGTGACTGCAGTTGTTTCTAATATTTGATTTTAATATTCATTGGTGAGTTGGTGAAAACAACCCTATTAGACAACTTCAACACAGAAATAGCAGACATGCTTTTTCCTGCTTCATTCATTATCTCTCAGTAATCTCAACTGTGAAGGGAGTCAGACTCCAGACCCTTTGAAAATATAATGCAAAATCCACTTTTATTCAATGTTTTTCCTACTATACAAGATAGCCAATTCTGTGTGGCTTATGTTTTTGCTAATTAAAATTTAAATGGTCCATCCTACCTCATCAATTGTATAAAAGAGACATTTTTTATCATTAAAGACATGGTAGAATCCTTAGGATTTACTGTTTGTTCGCAAAACTAAATCTCCTGTGACAAAAATGCAATAATTTTATTTCCCAAATCCAATGTTTCAATACTGTCATTCATTTAATCCATATTATAATTTCCTTAAAAATTCTAAGCTTTTTGCCCTGGCTGCCAACAGTATTATTCCCTGTTTTCCTTTGGATTATTTTTGAAATGCAGTCACAATCACATCTATGAAATTACATATATATATCGCTGTGTGAGACAGCCAATCCTGTCTGTCATGGATCACTTCAGAGACACCAGAGACAGTTTTGTTATCAATACTCATTGTTCCATTGACTTGAGTGAATTTAGATGAGCTTCATTGTGAGTTTATCTGATGATGGACCTCTGGTGAGGATTAGGCATAACCTAACAGCTACTGCAAATCGCATTTAGCCTTTACAATTAGGCAGACAATAAATAAATCACTGGAGGAATTGGTTCACTGAAGGGTCTCCTCAATGGAAACAAGCTGTGCAGTCACTGAGATGGCCATCAGTCAAGCTAAGCTAGGAAAGGCAGGCTTCAGACTAATGCTCATCTTTTTTTCTCTGAGCAGTGAGATTAAAAATTTCTATGGAATAAAAAAAGACTAATAGCATTCTTGAGAAAGAAAATGGTGGGAATGAGAACATCAATTGTAGGGATGACTGATAAAATTATTTAATTGACACTAACATAAAGATAGATTTAGACAAAGAAGTAAGATGGGCAAGTGATGGATTAAGCTTTTCAGTATACAAGAAGGCTTTTTTTTGCATCTGACTCTAGTGGAGATGAAGACATCATTTCACTCTAATTTGACAGGAAGGTGCAAGTACTGTGGATGAAAAATCAGAATAAAAACTACAGGTTCAAAAACTAATCAAGTACCTTTTACAGGAACATCAAAAAAATAAAATTAGTCAAAGCTCATGGAATTAACACATTTTTGTAGCATTTATTGAATGCAAAATTGGACATCTCTTGATATAACTTCTGTGGGGTTTTTTTCAAATAACATAACAAAAAGAAAACATTTTGTGCACAAAGAAGCTTCGTGTTCTAAAAATTAGTTAGTGGAAGTTAACATCTGAAAGCTAAGGGATTTCAGTCAAAAATGCACTTTTGATAAGGTAAAGGACAACATCACTTTGCAGAAATTATATTGCTTTTTTCCCCATATCTATCTAATTTGAATTGTGAGGATCATGCAATAGCTGAGAGAACTCCTTCAGCAAATGATAAAAAGTACCAAATAAAATCTGCAAAGCTGAGCTTCCCATGTATGTACATCAGCATTTAAGAATTGCATAAAGTAAACCTCATCCCAGCAGTTTTTGCCCAGAGACCCAAAGACAAGGCTAGACTATTACAACCATACTGCACCCAGCAAAAGAGGGCAGAAAATAGAAATGCAAGATCCAGCTGCTGCTTCTAGTTTGGATTGTGAACATTATGCTACATTAAAGTAAAAAAAAAAGTTTGCTTTTAAAGTAGTGAATGATAAATGTGTTGTTCAAAAGTTTGCAGACACTCTTTAGCAGCTTCTGGAAAAGGAGCTGTAAGCAGAATTTGTTCTGTGCAACATCTGTCTGTAATGTTTTCTCATTGAAAGAAAAATGAATTTGAGGCACTTGCAGTGAATAAACGAATTTGTTGTAGAGAAAGTAAAATTTGGTAGGGGGGAAAAATGGAACCAATACGGAAATCTCTGCTTTGTAATTCAGTTTTGCACATCCCGATGCCAGCAGCAACCACAACTAAGATGAGCGAACTGGTGAAACTCTGCTGCTTGTAAATGCACAGACCGGAGCTGGTCTAGTGGCTGGAGAGACTGAATGCCTGGCTTTTATATTTAACCCCGAAAGAAATGCTGTCAGCCACAGAGCGGCAGGAGGGACAGACTTCTGCAGCTCCTCTCCTGGTGCCGGACACCGGGCACCATCACAGGGATGGCAGGGGGCTGTGGGTGAGCCCCGGGAGCTGCAGCGCTCGGCAGCAGAGCAGAGGGGTTCTCTCAGGTACCTTCTCTCAGGCACCCTCCCGTGCTCGGGTCTCTGAACAGCGATGTGCCCTCCCCTGTCCCCCCTCGTGTCTCTGATAAGCGATGTGCCCTCCCCTGTCCCCCCTCGTGTCTCTGATAAGCGATGTGCACTCCCCTGTCCCCCCTCGTGTCTCTGAGCAGCGATGTGCGCTCCCTGGTCCCCCCTCGGGTCTCCGAGCAGCGATGTGCCCTCCCCTGTCCCCGCTGTCCCCCTCGGCCCCGGGCACAGGGCAGGCTGACGGCCCCCGCCGCATCTCCCGCTCCCCGCGTCGTGCTCCCAAGTGCCTCTAATTGGATTGCGGTAATTTCTGCCCTTCCTAGAGCGGCGGGGAAGGGCCCGGGGGAGGCGGGGGGAGGCGGTGGGCGGCTCTCGACTCCCGGCTCCCGGCGCGGCCGCTCCGCTGCCCATAAAGCGCGGCGGGAGCGCGGCGGGGCCGCGCCATGCAGTGAGAGCCCGCCGTGGGACCAGCCCCGCTCCGGCAGCTCTGCGAGGGACAGACGCCCAGCTCAAGGTACCCTCGGCCCTTCTCCCGGCGGGAACCGGGCTGCCCAGCCCTGGAGCCGCTCCGCCCGCGCCCCGGGACGGGCAGAGCTGCGCTTTAACCCCGTGCGGTTTCTTGCAGATGCAGAGGTACACCGGAGTCCTGTTCCTGTCCCTAATCCTTTGTGCCGCCCTCTCGGAAACACTCGGGCTGGTTTTCTCAGTAAGTATCCGTGTCTCAGCGAGCGGGAGACCACCGCGAACCTCCCACGGATACACACTGCTCTTAGATGTGGGGGTTGTAAAGGATACAGCACCCAAAACCATTCCGGGCTATAAACAGTTTGCCTCTTTTTTTTCCCCCCCAGCTAAGAATTTCGAGATTTTAAGAATTTCGAGATTTTTAATACTAGCACTCTCGTAAAAAAAAATACTATAACTAAGAATGTCTAGTTGCTAGACCAAAATGGAATGGGCGTCCCTCCTGCCTCCGAAAAGATGATGTACATATGGACTTCTTTTATGAAGAGGCTGTCATGTAAACCCAAGCAACAAAAAGAAGCACTGCTGTTTGCCAAGGTGGCTATCAGGTGGCAATATAAACTTCTCAGATAAAGTTGAAATTTCTGCCCCCAAAGTGTGATTTGCAGTCATGACTTACGTGGTGTGAAACACTCAAACCACATGGATGTCAATAGCAACCCTATAGACTTAGGGAGGGGCAAGAGCTCACCATAAATATTTACTTCACCATGATTTGCTTTATTTTTAAAATATTTTTTTCTTGATTTTGAGCCTTCAGAAGACTCTTTCTGCTAAGAAAATGTCCTTTTTTGTGTAGGTCCTGCAATAACATACTTGTGGTTTTTCTTTTAAGGCAAAAGACAAAAGGGGTTGGACTTTGAATAGTGCTGGTTATCTACTTGGGCCACGTAAGTGAGGCACTTCTTTTTTCATTATTTCAAAATGCAAAAATTGTGTTATTCACTTCTCTGAATACAGCAGTTTTGTCTAAGCCTGCAAGACTGAACAAACTCATTTGGGAAAACACTTGTTTAGTTGTTTGTTACATGCCTGTCATAGAACTGAGTTGTCTTAGACAACAGCTGTTCTTTTCTAAAGTGTGATGGGAGGCCTTATGTCCAGAAACACATCTGCTCACATTTGGTGTTTCTGAACTGTAATTTTCATGTGACAAATATGTCACCACCAGAAGTGTTAAAAAATCTTACAGCATCATAGATGTCAAGGGCAGAAGGACAAAATGTGTACCCCTCTATGTATTTCAGATTTCATCTCTAAATCTTTTTACAAACTTTCACGACTTGACTTTATATGAGTAGTTTTTTTAAATTAAAGCAAAATAAATTAAAACAGTGACTTGCAAACTCAAGACTATTAGCAGCTCACTATGTGTAAAATCATTATACAAGGTGTTCAAAATACAGGGTACTGGTTTACAGATGTAGGTAACAAATTCAGGTTTTAAGAAAAGAAATGCAGAACTAAGCTGTTCCAAATATTTGTCCCTTTACCATTTATTCTGGTGAATGTGGCAAAATTCATCACCAGTGTTTCTATATTTCCAGTCTCAGTAACACATAGATAAATACTACACATACTTACTCTGACATTTTTCATTCTTTTTAGCTAACAATAATGATACATAAAAAAGAAGTTTAATGCATCTTAATTGTATTAACTGGTTCTGTAAATGCCTGGAAGTATATTTGCCCAAAGCACATCTAAGAAAATTGGAAAAAATACTGTGGGGAAATGATCTTGTCAAAGAGTTCTATTTTACATCTAAGACTGGGTTGTAGGAATCATCCTTTGTTGCAGGTCATACTCATCAGCTTTTACTGAGGTCGTATTGATAAGCAGCAGGTCATACTGATAAGCTTTTACTGAGTCAAATAACTCCTGTGATTTTTAATTTATTTATCAGATGCAGTAGATAACCACAGATCTTTTAATGACAAGCATGGTTTCACTGGTAAACGTGAAACACCGCCTGAAGAGGATATTAAAGCAGGTAATGAAATCTGGAAACAAGCATTTTTTATTTGTTTTTTTATGTTAAGTAATTTATTTACTATTGAACTGACTACTTGGACACAAAACTATTTCTGCATTTCAACAGAAATCCTACTAAACATATGAAAGGAAGAAAAATGACATTTGGCCACTCAATGTGATCTTCATATGGTCATAGATTACAACATCTAAGTGATTAGGAAAATGTATCATAATTATGTTGCTCTAAATGTGTAATAGGTCATATTGCTTTGAAAAAACTTTGTTTTTTTTCTCTTTTCATATGTTAAAGTAAGTATTTCAAATGTCACTCTGGCCATTTCAGAATTAATTGCTTTTTGGCAAAGAAGAGAATCCATAAAGGTATATTTCAGTAATGAAGGCTATAGAAAATACAAACTCCCAAGATTTCCTATGATTAAGCAAGGTGGCTTATCTTCATTAAAAGACTGAGAACCTGGTCACAACTGAAGTCAAAATGCTCAGATGTTTCATGTGCCAGAATTTAGTAAATGGCAATGAAAAGGGTGCGGCCTTCTTCTGGATTTGTCATCCAAAGCTGGGCCTCTAAAATACAAATATATGTCTAGACTCCCTTATGAAGAGAAGCTGACAATTTTTAGGCTTTATTTTGAACACCTATTTCAGGACAAGGTGCAGAAATTTCTAGAAAAACCAGTTTTATCTCCTGAGGAGAAACTAAACCTGCTGCAGACATCTCAAGTGAGCTGGCATGAATCTCATCCTTAGGCTGATAAAAGTGACCACAGTCCTTACTGAGTGCATTTATCACTGCAGTAATGGGGGCAAAACACAGGTTTTGGAGCCTATTTTAAATAACACCCAGAACAGTGCAAGTGTAGCTAACACTAAATAAGTTCATAAATAAAGGACATGTGCTTAATTACAATCTCACACATACATACTTCATAAGGAGAAGAGAAGAGAAACATTAATACATTTCTTAATTGTTAACACTCTCTGAAGGACTGTCTGTTCAGTTCTGGCACAGTTACACAGTGGGGCTTTGGGGTTTGTGTGTGTAGTATTTTATTTTGGTGCTGTGCTTTAGGGTTTTTTTTGTTTTTTTGAGGAAAAGAATCCATCACCCTGCTATCTCAAATACCAGTGTTAAAACAATATATGGCTGATCAAAAACAATGTAAAAGTAAAGGATTTGTAATCCAGTAGTAGAGATCACATTGCAATATGTTGCCATTTGTGCATATCCCAGGTCCCTTACAGGAATATGAATTTATGGGTTTATGGAACTCTCTTCCTGGGTACTGTTCAGCCTCCACAATTGCAGATAAACCCAACCAAACTTCTCAGGATGAGACTTCAAAATTACACAGCTGCCTCTGCTATGAACTTCATCCTCTTCCCTCACCAAATGTTTCTTTGAAGATGAAGTTTATTATAGAGCTCCTACCCAAAGGAGATTTAAATATAGCTCTATATATATAATGTGTAAGGTAATCAGTATATTATTTTAATTGAAAATGAAGGGTTTCTCCTGATTATTTGCAAAAGACCCTTAAATGGCAATATATGCACATATTGTTTTATTAATGTGAAAGTTCCTGCAAAGGACTGTGCTCTCCTTGCAGCAATACTGCAAAATTCAAAAGCTCTCCAGATAACCTAGAAAAATTTGTAAGTTGTATTAGGGACTGAACATTAGGTCCAGGAAAAAAGCTCACAACAAAAATACAATCATCTATGAGCATAATTAGTCAAATCTTCAAGTTACAAGATCATAATGGTTTGTTTACTGAAATCTGCAAGTTATCCACTATGCAGAATAAAGGTAAATAGCAGAGCAATACATAAGTACAATATTTCCAAGTTATGGAGGAAAAATATTTATCCAATAAATTTCACATGGATAAAAATGTCTTGAAAAAATGTGACCAATATAATAATAACAAAATTCATAACAGGTTAGGTGGGAATAAAAACTAAGGAAAAAATCAAATAAAAGAGTATTATTAATGCAAATAATGTCTTTGTGTGAGTTCAAAGGCTTGAAGACAAGATTTTTAGGTGCAAACATATTAAATGCATTCTTAAATGCTTATTCTCCTTTCACCAGAAACCTTTGTGTCCCTTGCAATTCTCATCAATGTTTTAAATTTGTGCTACAAAGCTCAGTCTGCCTTCTGACCCATCTGATAATGTTTTCAGTGATGTAATAATGGACTGTTGGTTCTGGCACCCACATCTGTGTGCAGAGAGTTAAACATCTTGGGGAAATTACTTAACATTTGTTCTTAATAGACAGCACTTCTCCATCCTCCTAAAAATAGCAAGGTGTCTTTCTTCAACTCCTGCTGATGTTTTTTTCTCTCATTTACAGATGCAGAAAGCATCCTTCTCAAAAGTGCAATAACAAGCACCCATTAGGTCGTTGAAACAGCATCCAAAAGCTATTTTCACAAGCTTGAAGACAAGTGTATTGGATTAGATACCTATGTGAAAACAGCTTTCTGGGCTTGTAGAAAAACACCCAGGCCTAGCTTTTGGGTCACAAAACACTTCTATGTAATTTGTCAGGCTATATGAATGAACTTTTAACTGTTCTGTAAGGCTGATGAATTTGTTTGCTAAATTTGAAATTTAGCCCATTCCTGCAGGCTCAGGTGGAGACAAGACAGAGAGCTGGGGACAGGGGATAATTCTCTTCTGCAACAGATCTCATAAGGCCTAGAGACCCCAACCATTAAGGTGTCAAAGCAGCTGCCATGCAGCAATGGCATACAAAGCTGGGTAAATTTGATTCTGAGAATTGCAGTCATTAGAGGGGCTCTGCCCTTCCGTGAAAGGTTTTCCATCAAGGATTTTAAGGAAAAGGGAATTTCAGATAGTTTTGGTGTTTTTTTTCCCTCCCTAGAGTACTCATTAACTTACCCACAGTATCTCATATGATGTGTTTGAACCATGCTAACAGTGAGTAACAGGCAGCTTGTTTCACAGGGAGCCTTGGGAGACCCCTGGCTGATGAAAACATTGTGCGCACAGTAATTGAATTTTTGACCTACTTGCATCTGAAAGGTTAGTGAATAACTTTTATTCTTTCACAGTTTCTGTTAGGAAATTTACTGAGGAGGTAAGACTATGCCTAAGGTAACATCTGCTGCAGATTTGAGTGTGCAAGACTTGCAACAGCACCTCTGGCATCACTCTCACACACAGGGTGCAGGTGGTCCTAAATAATTGCAGCTCAGTGCAGGTCAGATGTAGCAGAGTTCTGATACCATCCCATCACTTGTTAGTGCCAAAAGAAACACATCTCTCTTCTTGCATGTATTCTACAATAAAGTTGCAAGACAAAATTGCAGCAACACTGAGCTGAAAGTTGGCAAACAGCTCAGACTGCTCTGAAGTAAAAGCTCTGTACAGCCTCACAGCTGTGATGAGAGTTGTAATGCTGAGCTCACAGCTGGCTCTGTAAGAATGGTAACTTTACTGTGAAATTCAGTGAAGAAGAAATTTATCTGCTCCTGAGTTTTCATCGGTTTTGCTTTAAAAAACCCTAAACAAACACAATATTCAGCTTTTAAAAACCTCTTCAGCTCTTCTAGAACTGTCTACAAAATGTATTAAACCATAGTAGATAGTTGCAAAGAAGCCAACAGGTAAAAAAAGGTTATTCTACTGCAAATGTCTGAGGATTTTTTCTGTCTCAAAAAGGAGACAATTCAATAAATCAGTAACTTCCATGTTCTTACTTTTGCATACAACAAATTTTAAGCAACTTTGTGGCAAGTGTATGCTGTGGAACTGTATGTACATTTGTATTTTAATTTCATTATTAAAAGAGACTTTCAAGAGATCAGTTCATTTTCTGCATACCTGGGATGCTTTTTACTCATTGTTCTCTGAATTACTTGTTTCCACCCAAGGAAAATAATTCTCATTACTGAAAATGTGAACCCAGTGTTTATTAAATTGAATTTGCATTTGAAAACAAAACCTCTGTATAGCTAGTCCTAAGGGCCTGAAATAATTCAAGCACATATTTAAAGTAGATTATTAGCATATGTATTTACTGTGGACAAAGTACTTCTTTGTTGTACCACTGTGAAGAAAGAGCCCAAAACTCTCCTTTACTCTGCTGTGTGAGCCTGGGAAGTAAAATCAATATTTGGGCACAGCAAANTTAATGCAAATAATGTCTTTGTGTGAGTTCAAAGGCTTGAAGACAAGATTTTTAGGTGCAAACATATTAAATGCATTCTTAAATGCTTATTCTCCTTTCACCAGAAACCTTTGTGTCCCTTGCAATTCTCATCAATGTTTTAAATTTGTGCTACAAAGCTCAGTCTGCCTTCTGACCCATCTGATAATGTTTTCAGTGATGTAATAATGGACTGTTGGTTCTGGCACCCACATCTGTGTGCAGAGAGTTAAACATCTTGGGGAAATTACTTAACATTTGTTCTTAATAGACAGCACTTCTCCATCCTCCTAAAAATAGCAAGGTGTCTTTCTTCAACTCCTGCTGATGTTTTTTTCTCTCATTTACAGATGCAGAAAGCATCCTTCTCAAAAGTGCAATAACAAGCACCCATTAGGTCGTTGAAACAGCATCCAAAAGCTATTTTCACAAGCTTGAAGACAAGTGTATTGGATTAGATACCTATGTGAAAACAGCTTTCTGGGCTTGTAGAAAAACACCCAGGCCTAGCTTTTGGGTCACAAAACACTTCTATGTAATTTGTCAGGCTATATGAATGAACTTTTAACTGTTCTGTAAGGCTGATGAATTTGTTTGCTAAATTTGAAATTTAGCCCATTCCTGCAGGCTCAGGTGGAGACAAGACAGAGAGCTGGGGACAGGGGATAATTCTCTTCTGCAACAGATCTCATAAGGCCTAGAGACCCCAACCATTAAGGTGTCAAAGCAGCTGCCATGCAGCAATGGCATACAAAGCTGGGTAAATTTGATTCTGAGAATTGCAGTCATTAGAGGGGCTCTGCCCTTCCGTGAAAGGTTTTCCATCAAGGATTTTAAGGAAAAGGGAATTTCAGATAGTTTTGGTGTTTTTTTTCCCTCCCTAGAGTACTCATTAACTTACCCACAGTATCTCATATGATGTGTTTGAACCATGCTAACAGTGAGTAACAGGCAGCTTGTTTCACAGGGAGCCTTGGGAGAC
>WBNQ01085728.1:0-13968 GCA_013401375.1 Spizella passerina
TATATACACATAATATATTATATTATACACAACAGTTAATAACCACACCCAGCACCATCCCTGCCCTCCCTGCCTCACACAGCACAGGACACAGGAGCTGGGGCAGGGGGAATTAAGCAGCAGGAGGGATCAGCAGGGATTTCCAGGGAGATTTGAAACACAAACAAGCACGAGGAACTCTAAAATACACAATTTCTCCTCCCGCTCTGCGCGTGTCGTTTTATTACAGGGTAATTAAAGAACACTTTAAAATTTTGATTAATGGGCTTTTTAGCTTCAGAGAAATCACATCTTTGATGTCAGTTGCTTAAACATTCCGTTTACTTTGCCATTGAGGAATGGAAATAAATAAAGAATGCTGAGGATGCCTTTATCCCCTCCTGCTTTCTGCAAGGGAAGGTTTGCAGCAGTCACATGGATAAAAATGGGATAACTGCAAGCAAAAAATGCCATCTCAGTGTGAGTGAATGAAACCCTGTCACCAGGACCAGCTCTGGTCACACCCAGTGCCACAGTGTGACTCCAGCAGCACTTGGTGTTTACACAGAGTTTGGAGGTTCCCTCTTCTGGGAAGCTCCACACAGCAGCAATAATTCAGATTATTGGATTTTAAAGGGGGTGGGGAAGCAACTGTGGTGATCCAGATCCCAAACCAGCACCAGGAGCCTTCACAGCCCATTCCCTGGGGAAAAGACACTTCTCTGGATGGAGGGAACGAGCTGCTCCTGGTCTCTTTGGCAACACCAGCAAACCTCAGGTGCCCAAAGCCTTGTTTGCTGCTTTGTTTGAGGCACTGATTGGAGCAATGCCTCTCCAGGGTGCTTGTTTTTATTTCACAGGACTATTTTGAACCATGGATGAATTTGCACAGGGTGAAGAGCTAAGGAAGAGATCAGCTCTAATTGTCCTTATTTTTCCTTCCATTTAAGATGTGGGGCTCCAACATCCAACATTGTGGAGGTGCTTAGTCCCATAACAGTATTTTCAGCCCCCTTTTAGCCAACATTTTTTCTTAAAGACTAATTTTCATCTTATTTTTCTCCATTTCTCTTTTCTCAGCCTTTCCCTCTACACCCATAATNGGATGCTTTTCATTCAGCTGCTTTGGGAAGAAAAAGGGAGGAAAGGAAAGAAGGGAGAGCAAACTTTAATACTCTACAGTAGCACAACCCCCCTGGGCATGAAGCAGTGCTCAGGTAGACACATCTGGTGAAATGCATCACATCAAATTAGTATCAAGGGTATTGAGATTCTGAGACGCCTGGCAGACAATTCCCCTTCTAATGCACTGCTTTGGAGCTTGTTGAGGAAACTTGAATCCCAAATCTCCAGTGAAATGAGTGATACTAAACATGCCTGCTCAAATACTGAAAGTGAAGATCAAAGAGGCAGTGTCCAAATTGGCTTTGCAAACAAAGCAAGCCCCGGGATCCCCAGGAGGACGTGGTGCTAATTTTATCAGATCTCCTTGACTCCTTCCTCCCAACACTTTGTCATTTAAGAAAAATAATAATAATAATAATGAGGATGCATTTCTGGCTGGCTGGCAGGAACCTGGTTGTGAGACAAAAAAATTCAGTGCCTCTAAAGGGTGTGCTTTGCAAGGCACCTTAATGAAGTTAAAGTGAAAAATTAGAATATTTCCCTCTGAAATCTGCCCACGCCTGGGTCCCCAAACCACACATAGACAAACACATGGGGCCATGAATATTTCAGTACAACTCAGGCCTTCAGATCAATACAGGCAACTCTCAAGTTCTATTGATTTTTCAGAGGTTTGGCTCACAGGGGTGATAAAATATTTCTCAAGTTATGAAACCTGAGCTCGGGAGCTTTTGCTGATGCCTCAGCATTTACCAGACACATCCCTCTCCCCTCCTTGTGGATTTATGACTAAGCAATAAGTCTTGGAAAGGTGGGCACTGCCATCCCACAGGGCCCACTTAAGGTCAAAAAGAGAAATCAGGGCGGTCCTTCAGGTCACCAAACCTGTGTTTTCTGAGGTAATCACTTATTCTTTCCCCTGCAAGTCCTTATTCCAAGATTCATTAGGCAGCGAGTGAAATTCCCTTTCAGCGTCCCCTGTAAGCTGTCAGAGAGAAAGGGACACCAAAGCAGACACCAAATAAAGCAACTCCCTGCTGAGGCAAGGCAGTTAATCCTCTCCATATGGAAAGGAAATACACTTAATTATGTATTTATGCATGTCATTGCAGGCTTATATCTTGTTTCACTTTCATCCACAATGATCCAAACCTATTTCAATATAATGAGTAAACATTTCTGGGTTTACAATAACAGAAGCCTACGGTCACTCACCATTTCCCAAGCATTTCCTTGCACTTCTGTGCAGTTTTTATTTGTCCTGGAGCAGCACCCAGGGAATGCTGTGGCTGTAAGGTGTTTATAATCACAAAACCCAAAAGAGCTGGCCCCAAAGAGCTTAAAACTGAGCTGAAAAAGCATTTTGAGAGAGAAAAGGGAGTCTGTGGATGCTGCTTGCAATATTCCAGTTATTCCCTCCCAAAATGTCTAGCTCTGCATAACCAAAAATTACCTTTTGAATCCAGTGGGTTCCCCAGGGTCCAGCACAGTCAGTCAGGGACTGAGGTCCTTTGCTGGCCCCACCAAGAGACCCTGGTGTGTGTGAATTATGGATCTTAAGTTGCTTTTTGGTAGTTTGGGAGGAGAAACCTCTGTTTCTTTGTTTAAAGCTGTTTTGATTATTATTAATATCAGAGTTTTTTTACCCAGAAGCACCAAGGGGCTTTAAGAGCCAGGGACACCCTGTGCTCCCTGTGTCCCTCAGGTGGCAGGACAATGTCCCAGACAGCCCTTGCCAGTTACAGAGAAGGTTTCAGGGGGAATAAACAGCAGAGAAAAGAGTCCAGATCCACAGGCCAAGGAAAGGGGGGACCCTAAGAGACATCCCCAGAGCTGCAGCCTGCATTTAAAAAGGCGACAGAAAGGACATTTTCCAAGTGACTCACAGAAAAAGAGGATTTGGGTGTGTGGGCACAGTAACACTGCCCTGATCTGTGCATGACCTCCAGAGAGCACCTGAGCTGCACTGACACTCAGAAAAGCTCATTTAGAGACCCTTCCCCAGGTGCCAGAGCTTGGAATGGGAGTCCAGCTTGCCCAATTCTCTCTTTCCCCCTGTGTGATGGTCTTTTATGACTTTCAGGAAGTCAAACACAAAAAAAAGCCCTTCATTTCACTTCTTCAAACCAAACCTGGCCTTCACCCCCCCTCCTGGCAAAGAGCATCCATCATCCTCCTCATTTAAACACCTTCCAGTGGGTTCTGCAGCCCTGCCCTGTGAAATGCTGCTGCATCCCAGGCTGGCACTACAAAAATGCAAGCTCACATCATCCCCTCCCCATGCAGCCCTCCCCTGGCAGCAATACCTGGCAAGAATCCTCAGTCAGTGAAAACCCACCCCAAACCCCCACATTGGCCATCTCTAACCAAATTACACTTCTCAAGCTGTTCACTCCCCAAACCCCCTCAAATGCTTTCTAATATTTCTCCCACAACTGGTGTTAAGCTGTAATTGCTCGCTGCATCTTTTTGCCCCTCTTGAATAATTGGTGTTAGATTTGCCACTTTATAGTCCTTGGGAATGTGACCTGTCATTACAAAGCTTCTCAAAAATCTCTGTTAACACTTCCCAATTTTCTCTCCTGTATTTCCTCCTGCAGCAATGGATGTGCCCTCCCTGAACCAGATACCTGATCTACCTTTGGAGCATAAAAAAACCTTTCAGCAATAATTTTTGTAGTCATTTACACAGTAACACCTCTAACATGCCTGGGAATAGAGAGTCAGGTCTTTAACGGATGTAAACTGGCAGAGCTCCACTGATTTTAATGGTTACCTTGGTTTGCACCACTTGGAGGGTTCACTGAGAATTTTTGCACATTTACAAGCTCAGACAAGCTTATTTCTCATTATTTAAAAGGCTCGGCTTGAATACTGCATAGAAAATCAAACTGAAGTGATAAGAGCAGCTGTTATTAAATAAGAGATTTCCAGACTACGTGGAGCCTGTGTTTCAGGACATGCCTAATGGGAGGTCTATTGAATCTATCAATCTCCTCAGTTATCTCCTTGAACTGGACCCTCAGTTCATAGCTTCAGTGCCTCATTTCCAACATGCCAAAACTTCCAGTGGCAGATCTGTGGGCTGGGACGTGCAGAAGGTGGGATTTTGACAGCCATAGCCAGGAGGATCCTCATTTGGGTAAGTTACACACAAGGTTCCCTTTGGAGAGGAGGGATTTGCATACAGAAAATGTCCTGGATGGCTGATATTTTCCAGTGCAATCACAAACTTGTGTAGCCTTTTCCTTCAGCAGGTCCTTGGACGGTTCCAGCAGTGGCTGCTGCTCTGACTCCCATCTCCCAAACCCTGAATCCCAGCTGGCATTCACGGTGCTCTAACACACACACACAACCTGTTGCTGTGGCTGGCAGGACCTTTGACACTTTCTCTCCAAGCCCCAATGTCCACGACTACTTAAATATAAAAGATTTAAAACAAATTTCTTGACCAAGGATTGCCCAGACTCTTCATAAAGTGGCTGGAATTCCTCAGCAACCCTGGGCTTGTCCATCCCTCCTTCCCTGACCGTCCCAGCCCAGCCTGGTGTCCCGTTTGCCGGCTCTGGGGAGGGGAAGGCAGCTGCCTCTGCCATTGCTGCTCCAGCTCCACAGCAGGCTGACCCCTGGCCCCTTCCAGCAGCCCCTAATTCCCCTGTTACACGATTCCTAATGGCACTGCTGTGGCGCTGGACAGGGCAGAGGTCAAGGTCTGGAATGTCACCAGAGCTGCTACTTAACAGGGACAGACAATTAGGGGATTGTCTGGGTGAGGGAGCTCGGGCTGGGTGTGATAAGCTGCCATCAGCCCTGGGAGGTGATAAGAACAAGCTGCTGAGGCACCGGGCTTCCCTTTGCAGCCTCCTCCTCCTCCTCCTTGTCTGGCATCTCTGGAGCTCCCCTGTGCCAGCTGTGGGCATCCAGCTGCACACAGAACCTTCCCCACCCTGCAGCTGCAGCTCTGGGGCTCGGCCATTGCAGACATTATTTATGCTTACTGAGATGTATTTATGCAAATACAGAACTCCTGATCCTAAACTGACACCCATTCCCTGACAGACACATACACACCCCACAGCCACTGGCAGAAAGGAGCTGAAACTCTATTCCCAAAGCCCAAAAAGCACATGAAGCCACTCAGTCACTGCATTTTAAATAACAAAACTAACCCAAAATAACCAGGCAAACCATTATTCCCAAGCATCTCAGGCTATTTGTCACATCTAAATTATATGTTTAAGATGACCAAACCTCATTTATTCAAATATCACCCTGTGGTTTTTTCCTGCAAAATACTGATAATGACATTACAGTTCTCCAACACCTCTAATTCCAATGATCTCCCAGTATTTTATTGTGGCCCTGGTTCACCAAAAAAATGTAATCACAGAATTAAAATCCCATTTACTCCAGCAGAATGTACTCAAGTGCTTTGCTGAACTGGGGGACTAAACTATTAAAATTTACATGCCCACAAGGCAGGAATTATCTATCCTGGTTCACAGAGGAGAGCAAATGAGGCTTGCAAAGAAACTCCCTCAGACCTGCACTTGGTGATTCAAGGTATGTCCAAATCAAACACAGGGATGCAGGAGGATCCAAAAACAACAGGCTGCAGGCAGACCCAGCTTTAAAGAGTTTGATGTGCTCATCCCTGGGCCACAGAGACCAGACTTGAGTGGAGAAGAAACCAGACCCTGTGGGAGGGGTGAGTCCATGGGCACTGAATATGAAAAGTCTGGAGAAATTGCATTAATTGCTCTTTTCCCTCAGAACGGGCACCCAGCTTTTGCTTTAGACCTGGCATCTGAAAGTGAAATCTTGCCTCTGGGTTCACGGGATTTATGGAAATCTGAGCCTTTTCAAGCTCTGGAGCCAGCAGAAAAAGCCTCGTGGATGTGTGTCTTACCCAGAGCTGTTCTACAGGACCTTCTCAAGCAGCACAATGTCCTGGGAATCCTTCCCTCCTCTCTCTGAGTGGCTCTTGGGGAGAAATGCATCTCCAGGGGATCCTGCTGGGGTCTGACACTGAGCCCATGCACTTGTGGAGAAAGAGAGGGACCTTTCAGGCCCTGCTAGGTGGGTACAACCCCTGAACCTCACAGTTCCCCCCTCACCATCCCCTCTCCCTGCCTTGCTCTAAGGAGCTCCCAGGCACCTGGGACAGAGCAGCAAACACAAAGGGAACATCAGGCAAGGCCAAACTCTCTCTTACATGAGCCAAAGTTAAGAGAATATCCAGGACATGTTTTATTTACATTCCTCAAATAAGGCACTTGGGGCTATGGGTTTGGGTTTTTTTATTTCTTTTTGTTTCAAACCAACTTTTGTTGGATGAGTTTGTCTGAAAATTTCTTGTAAAGCCCTGAACAAGTTCTGCTGAGCNAACTAACCCAAAATAACCAGGCAAACCATTATTCCCAAGCATCTCAGGCTATTTGTCACATCTAAATTATATGTTTAAGATGACCAAACCTCATTTATTCAAATATCACCCTGTGGTTTTTTCCTGCAAAATACTGATAATGACATTACAGTTCTCCAACACCTCTAATTCCAATGATCTCCCAGTATTTTATTGTGGCCCTGGTTCACCAAAAAAATGTAATCACAGAATTAAAATCCCATTTACTCCAGCAGAATGTACTCAAGTGCTTTGCTGAACTGGGGGACTAAACTATTAAAATTTACATGCCCACAAGGCAGGAATTATCTATCCTGGTTCACAGAGGAGAGCAAATGAGGCTTGCAAAGAAACTCCCTCAGACCTGCACTTGGTGATTCAAGGTATGTCCAAATCAAACACAGGGATGCAGGAGGATCCAAAAACAACAGGCTGCAGGCAGACCCAGCTTTAAAGAGTTTGATGTGCTCATCCCTGGGCCACAGAGACCAGACTTGAGTGGAGAAGAAACCAGACCCTGTGGGAGGGGTGAGTCCATGGGCACTGAATATGAAAAGTCTGGAAAAATTGCATTAATTGCTGTTTTCCCTCAGAACGGGCACCCAGCTTTTGCTTTAGACCTGGCATCTGAAAGTGAAATCTTGCCTCTGGGTTCATGGGATTTATGGAAATCTGAGCCTTTTCAAGCTCTGGAGCCAGCAGAAAAAGCCTCGTGGATGTGTGTCTTACCCAGAGCTGTTCTACAGGACCTTCTCAAGCAGCACAATGTCCTGGGAATCCTTCCCTCCTCTCTCTGAGTGGCTCTTGGGGAGAAATGCATCTCCAGGGGATCCTGCTGGGGTCTGACACTGAGCCCATGCACTTGTGGAGGGAGGGAGGGACCTTTCAGGCCCTGCTATGTGGGTACAACCCCTGAACCTCACAGTTCCTCCCTCACCATCCCCTCTCCCTGCCTTGCCCTAAGGAGCTCCCAGGCACCTGGGACAGAGCAGCAAACACCAAGGGAACATCAGGCAAGGCCAAACTCTCTCTTACATGAGCCAAAGTTAAGAGAATATCCAGGACATGTTTTATTTACATTCCTCAAATAAGGCACTTGGGGCTATGGGTTTGGTTTTTTTTATTTCTTTTTGTTTCAAACCAACTTTTGTGGGATGAGTTTGTCTGAAAATTTCTTGTAAAGCCCTGAACAAGTTCTGCTGAGCAAAAGCAGGCCTGCATTTACTATTCTCAAGCTTCCAAGGCACCTTCCTGCACCATAAATGCACCGTCATGGAGCACTGAGGGGAAAGAAAGGAGGGAAATGAATCAGGGCTGGTCATACCCCAACTATTAAATGTAAAACTTCTGTTTGTGAGCCTCAGAGGCTTCTTAAAGTGTGGGGAACGTCATCAGTCTGACCATGCTGGGGACTGGGGGTTGTTTAAAGCTTGGTGTAGCACAGTTTCTTTGAGGTTCAGACCCACTTAAGCCCTGCCTCATGTGAAGTGAGAGGTGCTATAAAAACTGGGAAAGAATGGCTCACTTGGAAAACATCTGTTCAAATGTTCTTTGTCGTCTAAACCAGTGACAGACTCAGATCCAGAGGAGTTCAACCACTACAAATGAAAGGGTTGCTGAGGAGAGAGAGAATAGAGAATGGAAGTTGTAATCGGCCAGCTACAGCTCTGTCTGGCTCAAATTCTGGAAGAATTTCTTCACAAAAAGGGTTGTTAAACATTGGAATGAGCTGCCCAGGGAGGTTTGGAGTCCCCACCCCTGGAAGTGCCCAAGGAAGGCCTGGAGGTGGCACTCAGGGCTCTGGGCTGGGGACAAGGTGGGCCTCAGGCACAGATCAATGACCTTGGAGGCCTTTTCCAGACTCATTTTCTTCCATGATTCTCTCAAATGACTCTGGGAGTCAAAACATCAAGTCAGAGTCTGCCTTTCCTTTCCTGGAATGCCTGATGCAATAGGAATCTGTTCCATGATAATTTCCATTGCGTTATAAACAACAAAAGATGAGTGTTTGTGCAGAATTGAGAACTACACTGGGTACAAACCTTCAGCTTCTCTTGCTGCTGCTGTGCTGGGTGTTAAATCAGCTGCCACTGGTGCAATTCTCCTGCAGAAAGAGGCTCTTCCTCCTCCCTTCATGTAATTTGACCCCGGGGCATCAGAGCTTTTTCCTCTGCAGCTCTTGCCCATTGTTGCATCTCTTTTCCCCTTCAACTCATTCACACTCTCTCCTAAACTCAGCTGGAAGCATCTCTTTTCCCCCTTGCCCACGACTCTTAATTTCTCTCTCCCTTGGCAGTTATTTAACTCATTAACTGAATTAATTTTAACCCTAAAGCACTTTGGGTGAATAGATTTTATGAAAGATCTGATGCGAAATGAAGTCTTGGGGGCCTTTTTTGGCACTGTAGGTGCACAAAGGAGCCTCAGTGTGCCTGAGAAGCAGACCCTTATTTCCCCATTTCTACGTGGAGTTGAATCTCAGAGCAACTCTCAGATTCCATTTAATGACAAAGTGGCTCTTTGATTGATAAAAGTCCCATGCCTCTGATGCAGACTAAATAGCCAAGCATCCTGAACAGTGGAAAAATTATTCTTGGATCTGTATGAAATTAGGTTTGCCATCATTTTCCCACACTTGCTCCTTAGAAAAATTCCTTTTCATTTTAAAATGCTGTTTTATTAGGAAATATTAAAAGCAGAGGAGACTCCAACACGGTGGTTTTGCCTTTTGCTCTGAGAGGTGGCTGTTTGGCAGGAAAAAACCCCAGAAAGTCAACAGAGAAATAACATGGAAGTTGCCCCACAGATTATTTATTTTGCTTAGGAGCACTGGTGGCTTTGAAAAGCAGTTTAGTTTCTCTTTCAGGTCAATAACACTTTTGTTCACCAAAATTGCACTGGAGACAAGAGTCTACCAACAGGAGGTATTGATTGGAGGCTGCCAGCACCCAAAAAGGAGCATTTTCAGCTGGCTGGGCAGAAGTGGTTTCTAAAGCTACAATTTTCCACAAAAATGCTTGGACAAGGAGGAAGGGAGCGTGCAGGAGTGTGATGGGGAGGAAAGGCAGTGATGGCTGCTCAGCACAGTTTCCATGGACATTTGTCCAAGAGTGATGTTCTGATGCTTGTATCCCCATTCCTGTGTCCTGTTTGTGCTGGATATCATGTTCTGTGCCTTCAGGACTGGCTCTGAAGAGCGAATGTTTTGTTTTGGTTTTGCCATCAGCTGCTTCCCCACGGCTGGTGGGACACAGAGTACATGGTGCTGCTTTTGCTCTTGGCTTTGCTCTTGCTTCTGCTTTGCTCCTGCTTTGCTCTTGCTTTTTGCTTCTGCTCATTAGTTAGTTTAGCTTAGCAGTCTGAATTTTTCCCTGCACTGTTTTTCTTTCCCTTTCTTGGAGTCACTCAAACCTGCTCTGGCCTGGGACCTGGGAAACACCGAGAGTTTGCAGCCTGTGGCCTAGTGGGGCCTGGTCTGGGCCTCAGCCTTTCCCAGCACAGGAGGGACTGATAACAGAGCGACCACCCCCGAGAGAGACTCTCTGAATTTGTCATCTTTTCCAGAGTGGTGTCATCCGGTATTGTTCATTCTGTGTGCTGGGGATGCTGTGCTTGTTAAATAAACATGTCCTTTCCACTTCTCTCTGAGAAATCCTTCCCAAACCAGTTAAGGAGAAGAGCTGTGTAATTTTCTTTCTAGAAAGGCCGCCTTTAGAGGTTTTCTCCAGATTTGCCCATAACCAAGACAAAATTGCTCATATTCCATGACAGAAGGGCAGCTCCTGACAGGGAGTGTTGTAAAGAACGAGCCTTGGTGAGGCCTGGAGCGCCCAGCAGGGCTGAGCCCCAGGCTCACTGCTGCCTAGAGAGCTGGCAGGACAGGCAGGATGGGAGCTCCAGAAACTGGGTTTGGTGGTACAGGAACTGGGTACAGAGCTGGGAGGGTCCAGGCACAAAGACACAGTGCAAGCTGAGGGCAGGGGGTTTTACTGGGGATGTGAGGGTGGAGCTGAGGGTCAGGGTCCAATGGATATGGGAAAATGGTGCAAAGGAGGGGTTAAGGGTCAGGTCAGCTAATAGGGAGACAGGGGCAGAGGAATGCAGCAAACTGAGCCCAATGGAGGGACAGAGAGAGGAGAACATTCCAGAGACTGACCAAAGATGGGTAATAGAGATTGAACTGGGGTAACTGGGCCAATGAGGTAACATAACTTTACATAAATCAGCATGTGCCTGCAAAGATCTATGGGAGAAGCAAGTTTCTCACCCTAACCTAAAAGCCTTGATTGGGACCAGTCTTCCACAGCTGGGTGACTGAGACTCTGAGGGTGGACTCCTGGGTCTCCACACTGACTGACAACTTCATGGGATTCAGACCAGGTGAACTCAGATATATCCACAAATTTATCCATTTTCATATCATTACCTATATTTTAAAATGATGGTTGCTGTCTCCCCTGCTCTTTGGGACTGAGAAACTCATTCTAGCCAGACCATCCTTTCCAGAAGCAGCCAATTTTCCCTGCAGTTTACACTGTTTGGGTCTATCACAAATCTCAGCTTTAAAGAGCATTTCTTCACCAATAAAACAATTAGAGAACAACAGAACTAAGAGTGGCCCATAAAATCACCTTCTGTTTCCCATCCCTGCCACTTACTCACTGAATCACCTCAAGCAAATCACCTCCCAAATCCTCTTTTATTGCCAACCCTTCCCTGCTCAGACCAGCAGCTATCTGGGACAGGGACGCTGGATGTGAGAGGTGAGCAGGTTTGATGTCATGGTGGCTCTGCAGCTGAACAATGTTCCCATAAAAATACAAATACACAAAGTCACTGGAACGTGCCCCATCCCTGGGGGTGCCCAAGGCCAGGATGGATGGGGCTTGCAGCAACCTGGAATAGTGGAAGTTGTTCCTGCCTGTGGCAAGGGGTGCAATGAGATCTTTAAGGTCTCTTTCAATCCAAATCATTCCATGATTTATGATATAAACAATGGGAAAATAAAGTCCTGGTTGCCTGCTATCCTGTTATATTGAAAGGAAAATCAGCACCTATTTGAAGACCAGTCTGGAACACAAAAGCTTTGGCCCATTTTTTATTAAAACATATTTATTTCAGTGTGTTTGAAAGCTTCATCAGCTCCTGCAGCAGGAGCAAACTTCCAGGAAAAGGGATAAAAGCAGCAGGAGCACACTGCTGATGGGCTTGGGAAAAGGGGGGGAAAAGGAGGAGCAGGGGAGAAAAAAAGAACTTGTCTGCAACTGCTGCTATTTTCTCCCTCACAGCCTCTCTCACACTTTAATCACAGGCACTGAAGACCCTGCTCTGATCCTCTCAGCACAGGTGACCTCACAGCTCTTTCCTCACCTGTAATTCCTGGATTTCAGCTCATTTCAGAGGCTGCTGTGAAACGACCCCTGGGCAGAGCTCAGAGCCAAAGAGGAGCTCCTGCACCACGGGCACGTCCCTCTGTCCCTGAGACACGGAGTAAATTGACCCCAAACCCAGCCCTGGAGCTGCTGCTGGTTTTCCCTGGAAGCAGAAAATAAGGAGCAGGGCTGAGGAGCTGAGCCAGAGTAATTTGGGCAGTTATTCTTTGCCTGAAAGGTGATCCTGAACTTTTATCCCCTTCTCGTTAGTGGCATCATTCAATCAGGACGGCTCAGCCTCGGAGTGAAGGGATTGCAGCCACCCAGGGAATTCCTCATTCCAGCCAGGAAATGTGGGGTTTGTTAGTTCAAACAGCATCTGTAGGAAGCTGGTAAACAACAGCTGAGATGATGAAAGATCACATCAGCTCCTTGCTTTGAAGTAAAAGATATTAAAACCTCGAGTGCAGGAGTTCTTATTCTAGCTGAGCCCCCCCTGCCTGCTGATCCCCGAGAACCTGGCATGGCTCTGGCTGCTGCATAACGAGCTGGATAATGAAAACCCCTAAAAATATCAACAAGACACTTGGAAGTGACATGAAAAAGCGAGGGAGGCCTATTTCTGGTGATGCTGCCATTAAAGGCAATTTGTTACTCAATTCCTGGAATGAAATCAAACATCCTTCCAGGCCCAGAGTGACATTTCTAGTCTCAAAAATTTAGGATGTTTCGTCACCTGGATGGGCACATTATGGATATTCAGAAGCAGAGCCATCAGCATCATTTGTACACAGAGTCAGCATCAAGAACAAGGACAAGGGGTCATATTTTAACAGACTCGTGAGGCACTGAGCTGTGAATTCTCCCATTTGCAAAGTCAGGTGGATTGTTGTTATTAATTATGAAGGTACAAAAACAAGTTTAGGAGCCTCTGCAGGGCTGCAAGTCAATGCCTACAATGGACTTGATGACCCTGTGGGTCCCTTGCAGGTCAGCTTGTTCTGTGATTCCCTAAAGCTGCTGGAAAAGCCATGGACACAGCTGCTCCTGGAAGTTCTTCCCAGCTCCCTGAGAGACTCTCACCACCTGAGATCCAGAGCACACATGCCTGTCAGCCCACTGCACTCCTCACCCACTGCAAACCAACACCTGGCGAAGCAAAGTGAAAATTTTCCAGGATAGAAATCCATTTTAATTTAGGTGAAATGTACATTTCTGAGTTGAGTCTGTGGTTAGAACCCATAGTTATTTAGCCAGACTGCAGGGCCTAAGCTCAGTGAAGTTACTTCAGCAAAGGACAGAGATGAAGAGGAGGAGCCAGAAGATGATAGAGAGAGACAGGNAAACAAGCCTTTTTGAGGAGAGCAATCTCCACATGGATCCAGCACTGTAATAAACACACCAGCTTTACAACTTTCACAAAGTTGTGGGGTTTTCTTCTTTTCTCAGCAAAACACTGGGCAGAGCTCAGAGCCAAAGAGGAGCTCCTGCACCATGAGCATGTCCCTCTGTCCCTGAGACATGGAGTATTTCCTTTCCCAACACTCCCAAATGTTGGGAAAACCCAACATCTGCTTTCCCCACCTCTCCTAACTCCCCTCAGCCACTGGTTCTGTGCTCCCCTTCTCTCCCCCTGCCACCAACCTCTCCACCTCGATTTTTTCTCTGAGCTAATTGATGCCATCATGTTTGCTACCCTTGGAGAAATGGCATCTCCAGAAGCCAGTGGAGAGCCCTGGCCTGGGATGGTGGAGGCCCCTTAATTCCAGGTGCAATCCCAGTGCTCTGCAGTGCAGTCCTTTCCCTCTCAGCCACTCTGCTGGAAAACAAGAACAATTTACATCTTCATTTGCAAAGTGCTCTGACATCTCAAAATGAAAAGAGCCAAACAGCAAGAATGAATAATAGATGAGAACTACAGGACAAGAGACGGGCTTATTCCTGGTCCTAACATGCCAAGTGCAATATTTTTATCTATGTAAATATTTTTCCACAATAAATTATTGTTAGTAACCACTTTTCCTCTGGTTTGTTTGTTTGCTGGTTTTGGTTTCTGTTTGTTTGTGGGGTTTTTTTGGTTAGGGTTTT
>WBNQ01085728.1:14056-27893 GCA_013401375.1 Spizella passerina
GCCTTGAGCATTCAAAATTGCCTGGTCAGGGAGACCTCTGGTAAATATAACCCTGATGATGTGGAGTCTCTTTCTAGTGCTACTGTACATCCCCTTGTCCTCCAGAAAAGGACCCTAAATTGTGTATTTAATACATATCCAGGCATCATTACAAGGGTGGAAAAAGCACATAAAGTCAAATTCAAACTATGGAATAAGCACATAAAGTCAAATTCAAACTACTCATGTTCCTGTGTCAGGAATGAGTTATTTATTCATTGCTGGGGATGCACTCACAGCCTCCCCTCAGCTCCCAGCCCACGGTGGAAAATGAGGCATTTCCCTGCTCCAGCCAGGGCTGAGCCCCAGCAGGGCCAGGTTTGATTCTCAGAGCTCCAGGGGCTGCTGCTGGGCAAACAGGACAATCCTGACCCAAACACTGCTGCTCTCTGAGATGTCTCTTTTTTCCAGCTCTGGGTCTGATTCCATCAGCCTCAGAACGCAGGGTGTGAAAGCAAATCTGTTCAAGTTCCTTCTCTCTGATTGCAAGACTTAGCACTTCTGCAGGATGAGCAGGGAGAGCAGCACACACTCTGCAAATGAATTAATTAGAGCTCAGGAAAGAATGTGTGGGCTTGGAGGAGGGTCTGAGCAAGCAGTTTGCAAAGTAATAATGGGTGAAAAGAATTAAATTGCATTCAATGGGTGAAAAATAAATTGCATTCCCCAGTGCCCTGAACAGGATGGATCAGAACAGCCAGGGCAGAGAGGAGGGTGCTGGACCATGCTCTGGTCACCAGGAATCTCTTTGAAATGATTGTGGGCTGTCAGAACATGCTGGGCTTCAGTCACCCCCTTCCAAGCCAAAGGTATCTGCCTGCATTATGGGGCTGCAAGTAATGCCATAAAATAAAATCCAGTTTCATTTGACTCCTGTTGCTCTGTACACCAGGGCTGCCTGCTTTACAAGTCTACCAGAGTGAAATAAAAAGTAAGACTTCCTGCATGTCTGCTCCACTTCTCAAGGTTATGAGGCAGAGAAAAAAAAAATCATCAGTAATTGCTTTACATATAAATGTGAAAACAATTTTAGAACTCCCTGGCCCTGCATCAACGTTCATGTGCCTTTTACCAGCTCTGAACTGGGTATTATCCTAACTTTAGAGCAATGATAAAGGAAATGGTTCTGCTCCACAGCTCTAGGTTACCCTGTTTGCATCCAAGGACTTGCAGAATTACTCTTTTTCTCCTTGAGGAGTTGCTGGGGATGCTGAGGGCTCTGCAGTTTGTTTCATTTGGGGAGGGGTAACAACATAAAAACCTGAGAGCATCTCCCTTGGCCATGATCCACCCCAAAGCTGTGGAGAGGAGCAGGAGAAGGAATCCAACACATGAATCCAACCCAAGTGTGGCCATACCATCAGTGTGTGGGGCTGTTATGGTTCATATTAATGCACAAAGTACAGTACAGAAAGGGGAAGAAGCTCAGCTGTGTGTATTTCATTAAATCTGTCATGAAAAGCCAAATCCTGTGTGGCTCAAAGCAGGAAAACTTGCCCCCAAAAACTGGCTGGGTTTGAACCCCAATACAACTTTATTATTTCAGAGCTGATCCCTCCACACAAACCAGCCCCACGTTCTGCTGCCTCCATCAGCAACAGAGCAATGCTCCACCAAGGAAAAGAGAAAATCAATACTATGCAATTAAAAATATTTCTTCTAAATAGCAGCAACCTGTCTTTTCCTTTGGCAAAGACAGCCAAAAGCTTGTACAGTACAAACACAACAGAAGTAAAGCGAGTGGACATTCTCCTTCAGCATTCATAAGCAAACCCCAGGGAGCTGAGTGCCACTTGAGGGAGAAACAAAGCACTTACCTCAGTGTAATGCAGTGCCAGAAACCATTAAAAATAAAAACCCACCAGCATCCAGCAGCCCAGACACTGCAGCTCCTTCCCCTGCCTGCTGGGGATGGCCCTGCAGCCCAGTTCCTGCTCTGGGAGCTCCAGTTAAAGCACCCCAGGTCAGTCAGAGCTCTTGGAAAGAGGATCAAAATTCAGAATTGTATTAATTAATGCATTGGCCAGTGCAGGACCAAAGGCAGGGCTGGATTTTGGCTGTGGAGGAAGTCCTGGCAGCCAGAGCTGGTGTTTTGTGGCCAGGCCTTGTGCAAAGCCACTGTTGCTGTTTGGGATCTGCAGAATTCCTCCCGTGGGCCCTGTGCAGGGATGTGCTGCATCTGAAGGGCAGCAGGGCTATCATTAACTCCCCTCCTGTGCAGCACAGCCTGGAGAATCCTCCCAACACCCTGAGCTCACCAGCTCCTGCTGCTTTCCAAAAAGTCTCTCAGTCAAACAGGGGAGAAGGGGAAAGGCTGAGATTCCATCACAGTTGTTGTCCCAGGGGCAAAGGCTAAGTTTAAATATGAGACAAACTAAACTTCAGCCAAAATAATTCTGTCCAAAAAAAGGATATTTTTTCCCTCTACTCTCTATGCCCCTACAACATTTCCAAAAAAATCCCCCTGAGCCAACTGTACTTTTCAGGTTAAAAGAAGTGAAGAATTAGAAAGCTATGGAACAAAAATACATGAGATATTTGTAATAAGCTGCACTCTGATGTTCTTCTGTCCTTTTACACTGGGCTTTCATTTCTAAAGGGAACAAATTCCAGATCCTACTCCATGAGCACAGCAGGGCCCTCCTGTCTCTGGATGTGGCTGGTTCCAGGTGCTGAGGAGGAACTTTCAGTGCAATCAGTAATATTTACACACACTCAAGTTATTTCCTTCCCCATCCTCACCTCTCGCATTCTTTAACTCTTTTACTCACTATGCCATATCTAAAATTTAAAAAAAAGCACAGTGACAAATTTCAGTGTCTGATCCAAAGGCAAGGAAATGCTTCCCTGAAGGAGTCTTTAGTCCTGTGGAGTCACCAGGATTTAAGAGTTGTTGTGTAAAGCTCTGGAGGGGCAGATACTAAACCCCCCATTTTGAGGAGATCAGAAGCCATGGGAAATGGGGAGTGTTTCATTCCTAAGGAAAGCAAAAGATCAACAGCAAAACCAAGCTGGACTTGGACCTGAGCCTTGGGAGCCAAAGGACCCGGCCTGAACCCTGCCCAGGATGTTTAAGGCTCTGATTTAGTGCTCAATGAAATCAATTATTGATTGCCACAGGAACTGGAAGACGTCTTGTGTGAGTTGCCCAAAGGGACACAGGAAGTTTATGGCAGAGCTGGGAATAGCCCAGCTCCCCAGACCTCCCTGGAACCATATGTCCATGTGTCCTTTCAGATTTCCCTGCCTGATTTTCAGAAGCCATTTCCCCCAGCTCTGCCCCCCTGCTCTGCTGGGAGGGAGGAGATGGCACTTTCCCTCTCCCAGCCGCGCTCTGTCAGCTCCCTCTGCCACTTGGGATGTGCTGTCGCTTCCATGGAAACAGAATCATGAATCTTTTCCCAGGAAATGCCTCCAAACTGCCTTCATTTGGTTCTGTTGCTCTTTCTAGACAAGTCTGCTGCATGTGCACGCTGAAGCTGTAGGACTTCTGCTGTTATTTAATGTAGAAATGTCCTTTTGGGGAGGCAAACTGGGTGCAGCATTAATTTAAGTGGAAAACATCCTCTTTTTTCCAAGGATTTCCCCTCTTCTGCCTGGGGCTCCTTTGCCAACATTGGCCTTGCAGTTTGGATGGCACGTGGGTATTAAAATATTCACTGATTTCCCTGCATCTGTCATGGTCAAGAGAAAAGAGAATCACAGAATTATGGAATATCCTGAGCTGGAAGGGACCCATGGGGTTGTTGATCCTGCCCAGACCCCCCAAAATCCCACCCTGGGCATCCCTGGAGCAGTTTCCAAACTCTCCTGGAGCTCTGGCAGCCTCGGGGCCGTGCCCATTCCTGGGGAGCCTGGGCAGTGCCAGCACCTCTGGGCAATCCCAGGGATCTCTCCCACAGCAGGTCCAGCTCCAGCCCTGCATTCACCCTCACCTCTCCTGTCAACACAAGGATGATTTTCCATGGCCTTGTGAAGTGCTGGGGGTTAGGACTGGGAGGATGTGGAGATGCTGGAGAGAGTCCAGAGGAGGAACCAAGGGCAGGCAGCACCTGAGTGTAAGAAGTGCTCCAATTTTGGGAAGCATCCAGAAGTTGCAAGTTAATCCTAGAAAGAGGTACATAGATTTAGCAGAATATCAAAACTCAGTGTGATACAAGTGCTCAGGAGAGCAGACTCCTGGTCTGAAACCATTACACAGAATTTTCGTGGGATCCTGGAATCCTGGAAGGGTTTGGGTTGGGACGGGACCTTAAAGCTCATCTCATTTCACCCCCTGCCATGGGCAGGGACACCTTCCACTGTCCCAGGGTGCTCCAACCTGGCCTTGGACACTTCCACAGATTCAGGGCCAGCCACAGCTGCTCTGGGAATTCCATCCCAGCTCCTCACACTCTCACAGGGAGGAATTTCTTCTCAACATCCCACCTAACTCTGCCCTCTGGCAGTGGGAAGCCGTTCCTCCTTGTCCTGGCACTTCAAGGCCCTTGGAAAACTCCCTCTCCATCTTTCCTGTTGGCTCCTTCAGGCCCTGGAAGGGCACAGTGAGGCCACCCCAAAGCTTCTCTTCTCCAGACTGAACATTCCCAATTCCCTGAGCATTTCCTGCCTGCAGAGCTGCTCCATCCCTCTGAGCGTCCTCCACTCCTCAGAGAAAAGAGAACCCAGGACGGGGACAGGAGTGACCAAGGTGCCCCAAACCCCTGTGGGAGCAGTTTGTGGAGCCAACTCAACTCTGAGAAGGGTTGAACTATTGGAATCGTGGAATTGTTAAAGTTGGAAAAGACCTCTAAGACCATTAAATCCAACTTCAAACCCAACACCACCACATTCACTGCTAAACCACATCTTCCAGTGCCACATCCCCAAATGTTTGTAACACTTCCAGGGAAAGAGAAGCTGTAGGAACAGAGGAAACTTTTCATTCTCATGTCCTTGGACCAACTTGCCACGTACAACAAATGATTTTGGCTGCCAAGGAGAATTCTCCCTCTGCTCAATCTGCAATGCCGAGTGAGCCCCAGAAACCACAGTGTTGGTTTCATGTCTCACAACAGCCTGGGGGAAACTTTATTCCTTTCATTTTTTCTAATTCCATTCCTAGCTCTTCCTATTTCCCCTCCATCTTGCAAACAATTAATTATAACGCTACACCTAAATTATAAATTACCAACTTTGGGGGGCACAAAAAAAAAAAAAGACTTTAAAATTCTGAAAGGCTGAGATGTCAAGACTGGGAGAAGCAGCTGTTTTGGAAATGTTGCCTTTTTTTTGTTCCGAATGCTATTTAAACATTGGCAGGGGGCCTCATTAAAGATGAATCGATGAATTAGTAAGTAGTGTTGTAGCCAGAAGAGACAGCATGTGCTCCTGTGGTGAAAACAGATTTACACAAAAGAAAGGAACGGGGGGAGAAAGTACCCCCCTCTCAATGTGTAACAAAGTCGGTGTTTTCAATATTCTATCAGGGCTGCACCAATCCCGGGCAGGATCCATCAGAATTTCCAATCTAAATTCATATTTGGGGGGTTAGAATTTGGAACTGGCTGCGAAGTTTCCTCTGGGCTAAAATGGAATAGATAAGTTTGGAGCCCCAGAGCATTTTGGTTACCAAAATGTTATGAAGTGTGAAATAATAATAATTAGGGGTATGGCATGGGAATCACAAACCAGATATAGTCCAGCTGTGAAAGCAAAGAGAGATATCAGCTCAAGCAGCACCACTGATGTCTGCAGGCATTAGCATGGAAATGGCACCTCACTTTTGGCACCAGGCTTTGAGGGAAGTCCTGGAAAAAAGGGTCAGCTTGAGCTGTGGAACCACAGGGGGATCCCACAGGGCCCAGCATGACAAGGGGAGAAATGTCAAGGGACAGAGCCCGAGTGCAGCAGCTTATCTGACTCTGAAGTGCAAGGAAGTCCAGGACAAAAGGCCTGTCACAGCTCCTGCCCCCAGCACGGGGCTTGTTCTGACCTTTTCCTCCTGCTCCAGCTCCAGGAGAGGTAAAACTGGAACAAGGTGCTAAAGTGTTTGCAGGCAGCCCCAACGAGGGGGGAGAATGAAGTACATCTTATCAGAAGGCCAATTAATTACTTTATTATACTATATTATTCTATACTATATTATTTTATACTATTATATTTACTACAATGTAAATAGTAAATACTAAACTATTTACATTACACGTAAACTGAATCTGCCAAGCACTCAACTCTGCACAGAACTGCACTCATCTTGTCTGCCAGCAGTCCCCACACACACACCTGGCCCTGACAGGCCAAGGAACCAAACACCATCACTGTGGGTAAACAATCTCCACATTGCATTCTACTTTGGCACAAACACAGGCACAGCGAAAGATAAGAATTGTTTTTCCTTTCTCTGAGGTTCAGAGAATGTGAAACCCAGAAATATTCTTGGGAAGGGTTGTGCCTTGCTTTTCTCTGTGAGGATAAATGTGGTGACAAGGTGGAAGTTTCCACAGAGAGGATTGGGAATGGAGCTCCCAACGTGCTTGTGGTGCCACCTGCACGTCCCCACCTGGCCCTGGGTGTGGCATTGGGCACCTGGGCTCGGAGCTCCCCATGCATGTGCCACCAGACACCTCCTTCTGTGCCACCAAACACCTCCTTCTGTGCCACCAGACACCCTCCCATGTCCCACCTTCACACACAACCTGCCCAAGTGCCCCAGACACCTCCCCAAGTGCCCCAAACACCTCCCCAAGTGCCCCAGACACCTCGTTATCATCTCAACACCAAGCTGAGAGCAGCCAGAACCTGAGCTCTAATTTTGGCAGCACAAACCAGCTCCAAGCACCATCTGAATATTTTTTCAAAAGCTCCAAGATGCTCCTCATGAGCATTTCAAAGAAAAACATGAGGTTCTGCAGTATTTTGTCATTCAAAACCAAACCATGACAATTCCAAAGTGCCAGAAGTTGCACCTGTGTTTTAAACCAATGGAGAAGAAGCTTGCACAGAACCACACAATCCCAATCCCATATTGCTCCATGAGACTTCATTTCTCTGATAATAACTTGACCTCTGCCAATTCAGAGAAATGTGAAATTTTGGGGTTTTCCTGGAAAATTATAGGAGAAACTATAGGAGAAACAATCCATTAATAGTAAATAATTAATTACTGATAATCCACTAAAATCACCTGTGTGCTGCTAATTCCTCTCCCTTCGTGCTGGGCACAATAGGCAGAGGGTAAAAGAAACATTTGCACAGAACAGAGAATATTTTAGATAACTTAGTGCTTATATTTGCTCTGATTTTTTATTGAAGTTCTAAAAGGGGAGAATTGAAACCCAAAGGGTTTTTGTGATTCACCCAAGGTCACCCTGGGAGCCTCCAGCAGAGCCACAAGCTGAACCCAGAGCTCCCAGATTCAATATCCTGCATCTCTGACCTGTCCTGCAAAGCACAAAATGAAGCAGGGCCAGAACTAGCCCAGAAACACGAGATTTCTGAGGGACTCCAGTGGATTTTAGCTCATGTATAAAAAATATATATAAAAAATACATTGCTCCAGCTTCCCAGACCCTGATTCATTTCAGATCTATCACTATTAATAAACCTCAAGAAAAGTCCTAAATTCTTGCAAGACATTTGTTGGGTTTTTTACCAGAGGTCCATTTATCCTACTTTATTAAGTGTGAAGAGTCAAAATGTTCAACTGCTTTAAGTTTTTATCCACACCAAGGATTTGGAGCAAATAAAAATTAGTGTCATTTGAGTTGATTCCCACAAGTCCATTCCTCCTCCATTGTTTTCCTATTTGAAACAATTTACTGTTGTAGATCTGCTGCAAGACACTTTGAATTTGAAAGATTTGGGGGTTTTTAAAGGAAAAAATAAACACTTTGTGCTGAATATAACCTGAATTAGTGACCCCGAGGCAGGCTGCAGGTGGGGGACTGGTGCTGCCCAGGAGCATCCTGAGTGGGCACCAAGGCTGGAATGGAGAATTCCTGCATTCCAGCACTGAGAATTCCTGCATTCCAGCACTGAGACCTTGCCACCACCCCTTCCCAAAGCAGAGGAACCCACAGGGTTTTCCTCCCTCGTTCTCCCTCCCTCCCATGCAATCACAGGACAGTTCAGGTTTGAGAAGACCCTTCAGTTCATCAAGTCCAAACATCAACTGAGCCAGTGTTCCCCACTGAGCCACGCTCTCCAGAGCCACATCCACACATTTAGGGATGTCCAGAACATTGGGAAGAGGCTGTTGGAAAGTCCCTTTCAGAGGGAAGGCCCTGATTTCAGCCTGAGGTGCTCCCAGCTCTCCCCGTGCCGGAGGTGGAGCAGAGCAGCTCCATTTCCCCTTTACACCAATGCTGAGACCTTGATGTCGTTTTCCATTTGTTAGCAGGGATATGAAGAGCAGATTTTTTTTTAATTAACTTTCTGTCCCCTGACTCCTCCCCAGGTGCTCCATGCACATCATTATTGCTGTTGCCTCCCTGTGACCATGACCCAGATTGGGACCATCCAGGAGGAGCAGGATCAGCTCACCCTGGGCAGCCACTCCAGACCTGGCTTGATGGCTTAAGTTAGAGCAGCCCAGAGGGCCCTCTAAGACACCTTCAGGAAAATCAGGTGCCACTAGGATTTTTGTGTGGTTTATTACCCCCATCTCTACAGGAACACCTTAATTTAGAGCCTCCCTCCATTAATGTTCACCACTGACAGGTAAATTCCAATTGCTTTGCACCACGTGGGGAAAAGCCAACTGGTAAAACATGGGAAAGTTGGGGGAGTAAATAGAACTTAATTCCTTAAAAATCAAATTAATTGCTTGCAAAATAAAATAACACTCAGCAGAAATAAAGGGGAGGATATTTAGACCAGAAGCCACACCCTGATTTCAAGAAACTACTGAATAAAAAATATTGAGGATGGGGAAGATTCTCCAGCAGGTTGTTTTCTAGCTCAGATTGGCAAGCACCAAGAGGAATGCCAAAGGTAAGATGAAATCTGAATTATTTAAATCCAGGGGACAAAAATGCTAAAAAAAGGCTGAAAGAGAACAGTGTGAGAGAGGAATATAAAATAATAGTAAGAAAAAAACTGGTTGAGAAATACTTGGGATTTTAATGTCTGAGAAATATTAAGGCTATAGCCCTGACATTGTTAAAAATTCCTGCAGCAGAAACATGCCATAAAAATAAATAAATTAATAAATTAATAAATCTCAGCTCTCTCTTCCCCTAAACCACCATGGCTCCCACTCAAACTGTTTGTTTCATCCCAGGGCTGCTCCTCTGACTTCACTGCACTTTCCCAAGGTTGGGTCATAAAAAAAATATTGTACCTTAAAAAAAAAATAGAAAAAGAAAAAAAGAGAAAAAAATAGAAGTACTTGAATCTATTGATTTGTGCTGTAGCAAAGCCCTTGACATTCCAGCACGATGAAGATATTGCTCTGGACCCTGTGTGCCTCCTCATACTTCTCCTCTGCTTATGAGGGTCTCCAAGGATGGTATTAAAGATATTGTAGTTCCCACTTTCCGACTCTGGGATATCAGCGAGATTCTCCTGTGTAAAGAATAATTATCAGCACTGCTGTTACCTCTAGTAAGTGTGTAATTACATGCTCTGTTTTGTGGGCTGTAGGCTGTGCAATTTTAAATTATACAGTAATGACAAATTCTCCCTTTTTTACCACCTTCTTCCAAATAATAATAATAATCATCATCATTATCAACATCATAATGAAAGAAAGAAAACCTTCTTCTCTGGCAGCATTAGCAGTTTGTGTTTGCTTGTGGAATTATTTTAAGGCTGAAAGGAGCCTTGAAATCGAAAATTTTTACTGAAAAATAGAAGCAGGTTAATATGGGGAGAAGGGGAGTGAATGAAAGCACAGAAAAAGCCTTAAAGGGAGCGAGAGCAGCCATGGGATGGGATCTGATCCCAGTCACCCCATGGACACTGCCCTGCTTTATTTGGGAGGGCTGGGCAATGCCAGGGGCAGGAATGGGGTCTCTGGGAAGGGAAATCTCCGTTCCCCATCCCTAAGGGGAGGTTTCTGTGCAGGGCAGCAGCTCAGGCTGGGGGAGCAGCCCTGGCTGGGGGAGCAGCCCTTTCCCAGGAGGGGAAATCTCTGTTTCCCAGCCCTGGAGGAGATTTCTGTGCAGGGCAGCAGCCCTGGCTGAGGGAACAGCCCTGGCTGGGGAGCCCTGCGGGTGCAGGGTGGGTGTCCCTGCTCAGGGTCAGATGCCACCATGCCCCTGATCATCACCTGGCCCTGATCATCACCCCAATGATGATCCCCATCATTCCCAACAGCCCAGGCAGGGGTTCTGGATTAAAACAAGGCCAGGGCCGATGTTCAGGCGTTGCTGGGAGCCACCACAACCCTGCTCTGTGCCCACACAAAGAAAGGAGATGAATTCATTGGGACTACTCAGAAAACAAGGGATAAACCCCAAATTCATTTGCAGCTCAGAAAAGGAGAGAAACCTTTTTTCCTTTTTTCTTCAGCTGCTTTATTCATCTTGTAGAGAGTTAAAAGAGTTGATATTTGCTGCAAATTTGGTTCATGGCTCTATTTTTATTTTCCTGCTCCCACCAAGGTTTACATATATTCATGTTCCCTTCAGGGAAAGTTTTATAGTGATTACTGGGGAGAAACCCAAAAGGGACCTCTATAAATACACCTCAAAACACTCCAGGATTTAAATCAGATCATTTCTGTGGGTTATTTCAAGGATGAGGCTTGTAGGGTGTCCTGGGGAATGCAATGGTTTGGATCCAATCCTCAATGAAATTCTGTAGGAATGTCACAAAATGGAAAATTCATTATGGTATTATTTTCTAACTGGGGGGAGGTGGGGGGGGTGTTGATTTCCAGCAGCTTTCATTCCCAATATGAGAAGCTGTAATTGCTGCACCATTCCCAAGTAAATATTCACAGGAGAAAACCAGGTAGGGTCAGGTCCTGAGGGCACCCAGGGGCTTGGGGAGCATTCTATCAAGTTAATCTTGCCTACAGTGGGGACAAATAGATTAATAATTTGGGATTTTGGCTTGCAAGCTGCTCTTTGGAAAGGAAAAGCAGTAGTTTTATTTGCAGAGCAATTACATGAGATTATCTGGAAGCCCAGGACTGTGTTTTATGACTCAGGCAGTAAATAACTCTAAAAGGATGGAAACAACTTGGGCTTTACTTCTACTCCATTCCTAATATCCTGCTAGGAAACAATTGTCCCACTGCAGCCAAATCCTGAGGCTTTGATCAGGCAACATCCCAGGGCTTGGAATGAGCTGGACTTTGAGGTCCCTCCCCAAATCATTGTGGGGTTCTGGAAATAAACAAAGAGCAAGAGAGGCGAGTGGAGCAGAGAGAGGGGAAAAGCACCTTCCCAGAGTTATGATGGAGTGGGTATGGAACCAGTCCTGGAATCTGAGATTCCCAGCTCCCAGGCAGGAGTCCACGGCCTGCAGGCATTGAGCTGTCTCAGGTTTTCTAGCCTCCAATGGAAGGACAAACCTGCCTGGACATGGGTACAGCCAGAGGTACTTTGGGTGTTGTCCTGGGTTGCCAAGCAAATTGTGTTCTGTTCCCCATCTGCATGGCAGGTGTCTTCTGTTCAGTGGGCAGTTCTCCTTATCTCTTCCACACCCACGCCTCCCTCTGGGGAGACATCTGCTGATAACAGGCCATTGAATGTCCCTGCATGGCTGATAAGAACTACAGCATCCCATTGGGAGATGTGAGCCCAGAGGGAGAAGCCAAGCATTCCTACCTGGATATAATCTGGAGATTCTGGAACACCAGCCAAGCATTCCTGCCTGGATATAATCTGGAGATTCTGGAACACCAGCCAAGCATTCCTGCCTGGATATAATCTGGAGATTCTGGAACACCAGCCAAGCATTCCTACCTGGATATAATCTGGAGATTCTGGAACACCAGCCAAGCATTCCTGCCTGGATATAATCTGGAGATTCTGGAACACCAGCCTGGCTTCTCCACTGGATTCCCCAGAGGAGCAGCAGCTGCCTCTGCCCCTGGATCTCCAGAGGAAGACTCCACCCTTGTCCAGGATCCCTGCTCCAGCAGAACCACCCCTGACACTGCAGGAGGGCTGAGCCACAGTTCCAATGGGACTGCTGCCAACACCCTGACCCACAGGGTGTCAGATTGGGTTCTGACTCTGTCGTTGTTTTGATTTACTGCATTGTTTATTTTATCCTTTTATGTTCTTCCCTATTAAAGAATTGTTATTCCTAGTCCCATATTTTTTTGCCTGAGAGCCCCTTAATTTCAAATTTATAGCAATTTGGAGGTAGGGGTTTACATTTTCCATTTCAGGGGAGGCTCCTGCCTTCCTTAGCCAACACCTGGCTTTCCAAATCAAGACAGGTGTTAGAAAATATCTATGGTTTTTATACTGTTTCAGGTCACCTCTGAGGCAGAAAGAGTTTAACAGGTGAGGCCAATTCATTGAATTTTGGATTAATTTGTGACTAGATCCAGCTTCTCCAAAGTCTGTATTAATCCTATTGTGGATGTACGACTCTCCAGCCACAGGCCAGGGCAGGAGCTGGGTCCCAGTGCCAAAGGCAGTGATGGGATGTGTGTAATGGGTATGGGAGTGCTCATCCAGAACCAGAAATCTGCAGTCACATTTCTACTGGTTGGTACAAGGGAAGACCAGTTTTCTTTCCTCATTCTCCCCAGGCAGGGACAGTTTTGACCAGGCATTGAACAGAGTCACAGTTTACAGTGAGCAGGAGAAAAACTGTCATAGTTTCATGTTACTTTTATTTAATAGAAAATAGTGGGAAATTGTCTCCTTTTCCTATTTCAGCATGTGGGATTTAATGCAAGATCCAAAAGGTTTCGAGCAGTGCTAAGGGACATTTTCTCCTCCTGTTTTACAGCTCCTTCTGTCCCTGTGTCACAGCTCTGATGTGGAAAGCAGGAGGGCAGCTGGGATTCAGCTCCCTCTGGAATCCAGAGAGATCTCGGGACCAACTCAGTGTGGAAAAATCCTCTGTTAAATCTGAGGGAGCAGAGCTTGAGGGTGTTCTTGAGTCAGCCTCAAAAGACAAGAATCAAGCCCTAAAAGAACAAGGTGAGGGAGAGGCACGACTGGGACATAAGAAATAGGAATTAAGTCAAGCATGCAAAATTGTCATTAAAATTTACCAGGCCAGGGACTAAATATCTGCCTCTCCCTTGCAAAGCCTGATGGAGAGAGTCTCATAAAAATTAATAGGCACTGAGTCAACAGCAGTCTATAGGAATAAAACAGGATGCCATGGAAATTACTCCAAAATCTACAAGGACAGGTGAAGTTTTAAATACGTTTTCTTTTCTCATATACTCATATTTTAAATACTGCAGTAGCAGTAAAAACTTGAAAGAAGTCTAAAAGAGGAAATAATTCACCATTAATGCTATGAAGATGCAGGGGAAAACACACTATTGTATCTTGAAATATGAAACTACTTGTCCAGAGCTGAGAGAATATTAGTCCTGTGTTACATCTCAGCTGAACTGGAATGGTTTTTACTGTACTTGAGAAATGTTTTAGGAAGTTCATGTGAATGGCATCTTTACTCTGTTTTTAGTGTTATTGGGTTTATTTAGTTCCGGGACACAGGAAAGGCTCTGCCCACACTCAACAACAGGTACCTCACAACAAGAAAAAGCAAATCCTTCATAAATCAAGGCATGAGACCTAAATTAAGGATTGAGGCAAAGGGCTGAGATGCTGATTGAGGTAATAGGGAAATAAAAATTGAAATTTGGGCTATAAAAAAAAACCCAAACCAA
>WBNQ01085730.1:0-10341 GCA_013401375.1 Spizella passerina
ATATATATACATATATGCATAAAATTATTTCAGTAATGCATCATAAGGCTCAGATGATCTCGAACAATACTTCAACCTGACTTGGCCTGAGGATGGATATGCAGCTGTGCTCCTGTTTTTCACAGACTAACAACTGTAGGTATTTCCTTCACTCCCTTGCCTTTTTTGAAGATGTGAGCCTTCCTATTTTTTTGTTCTCCATGTCATCACATTCATACCTTATTTTTCTTTCTAAAACTTTGTGCAATGTCCCCAGTGAACCCCTTCCCAATCTGCTCTCCATGATTTCCCTTCAAACCAGAGGCTACCCTCCTGCTCAGCCCAGTTGTTTTATTTTTTCTGATAGTTCTATTCCAAACTTTCCTGTCAGAAACCCAGAGAAATTCTGAGTATGATGTCATGCTCTCTGTCTCTCTCACTTTATGGAAAACAAACAATTATGGCCACAATCCAGCCATTAGATGCTATTGTAGAATTAGATATGTCTTGAAATGATCATTGTTGACAGGGGCTGAGTTTTCCCATATCAAAGTCCAACTATTGTTAAACTTGTGAAATGAAGTAATATTTGTACAAATTCAGTACTGGCCTGACAATATTTCTCACTTTAATGAGAGTACAATAATCAAAGCATCCATACATATTCATAGAAAATAGTTTTCTATTTTAGCTCCCAGTTTACCCCTTGTGAATTCCCAGTTGCAGTTGACCTGTCCATCCCTTGAGCTGGACTTTATGACCTCTTAATTGTCCCCATTCTGAGCCTCTGTGAGTCAATAGATGGACTTAGGTTTTAAATTTTCATTCCTCTTGCTGTGTTTTTCCTTTTCCATGGAGTATCTTGGCTAGAGGAAGTCTTTAGCACCATGGAGATGAGCTCACATTTAATACTGATGTCCCTCCTCAAGCCAATTGCAAATGACTAGAGAGCTTTGATCTCCTGAGGGAGAGAATTTTCAATAATTACTTACTTCAGCCCTATTAATTCTCAAAGTAAAAGGAAGACTTATCTCAAACTCCAGGACCGGGGAAGCAGACCCAGAAGCTGAGCCTGGAGGAGTTAGGAACACCGGGTTGTTCAGCAGAAATATTTTCTTGGCTTTCCTTTTGTGCTGCAGAGAAAATACTCCTGGTATGCCTCAGGCTGAAGAAGAAGGGCTTTCTTTGTTAGAAATAGTAAAGCCACAGCCCTGGGAAGGACTCTGCAGTGAGGTGGCTGCAGAGGCAGTGAAGGATAGCCAGCGCCCCAGATCTGCCTCTGGGAACAGTCACACTCGTCCTCCAAAGCTGGAACATTTTCTGATCTGCACCTTCCTTCCCACCCCTGTGCTGGCAGCAGTCCCTGCTTTGCTGTTCACGCGCGGGAAGTGAGAGTTCACAATCACAAAATCACCTTGTTCAGCTGCCACTGCTGCTGGTGTAGCTGAGCAAACTTCTCCCTGTCTATGGAAGGAGTGGCAGATCCCAGAAGTAGCTCAGCTCCAGGATCAGCCATGGGATGGCAGCAATTTGGGGGATTTTGCAGCTATACCATGACAGCAAGGGGATGGGAGGTGTTACTTGAGGTCTTGGCCACAGAGCTGAGGGCTACAGAACTGTAAAATTCAGAAGAAATTATACATCAAACTAATTATTTAATTGTAATGTAATATGAACTCTTTGATGTCCTTTGATTTATGTTCATCAGCATGTAAAGTTTAACAAATATCTCTCCTGCCTATGCCGCATGTGGAGCTGTGGCTTTGATAATTTTTGGTTTTTAGAACCCAAGGAAAAGTACTGGAAGGCCACGGTCCACAGCTTGGAGACTGTGGAGGTAGACAGTCAGAAACACATGAGAAACAGGGGCTGAGAGGTATTGTCTAGAAAAATACAAGCCAGATCTTATATGTGACATTTCCTAGGTGTTGGTGGGAAAATTTTTGCTGTCCTGCCTGAGCACAATGGATAATTAAAGAGTGGAAAGCACTGGGATTAAGAAAAGCCCTCAGGTATTCAAAGTATTAGATTAAATAAAATCAGTGCAATTTGCATTTTAAACATCTTTTGGGGGACTCTGCCTTGTGAATTGCTACATTGGATTACAAAATCGACTAGATTGTCTTGCACTTTGTGCAGCAGTCCAGTTTTTCAACTCACCAGTTATAGAGAGCTTCTTCTCTCCCCTCTTTCATTCCACATGCAAAAAACCCAAACAAACAAACAAAAAAGCCAGTTATGGAATCTAATTTTTAGTATCCTCAAATAAGTATTTTTTTTCAAACACCTCCTTTTTCATAGCTAAGTAAAAAAATTCTTACAAAAACATGCATCTCAGCCCTGTTTTTATTCATTTTCAAATGACTGCAAGTGTCACTTTTAGCCCTTTTTAATTGGAGTGTAATGGGGCATCACTAAATTCTTTAACCTTGCAAGCCTGGCCTTTATCCCCTCTTATCATTTCACTTAAAGGTCAAATCCAGCAGGAGCTATGGCTGTTTCTATTAAGACCAAATTAGACTCATGGATGAAGGAGAATAATATTAGATACCCATTAAAAATGAGCAGTGCTCAATGTGTTCATGGTGCATTTTTATCGTCTTTACCATTCTCAGTCTCCGTGTTTGTTTCACTCACCTCTCTTGCAGTCTCACAGTGCCCAGCAGTGAAGGCAACACTGATTTAACACTTGACTCTACTAAAACTCAGTGTGAGACCTATATTGACATTTAATAGTCCAAAAAGATTACATTCCAGCAGATCTGATTACATTATTTTTTTTCTTTCAAAAAGCTTCATTTCATCCAGTAAAATTTACTGTGAAGTCCAGAACTATTCATGCCCTGATCAGCATATTCACATCTCAGGACTGTCCATAGCACCATTGCTTTCACAAATCCCAGTGTATCTGTAGATTGGTTAAATTTGCTTTTGCAGATCAAGTGCTTTGCAATAATCCCAGAAATCATCTGAATTTACCTCAGTTCTCACAGTTTTTTTGTGNTTTGGTTAAGAAATTCAGTTTCAGTGAAAACAAGCATTGTATCCATTCTGTATAAAGGGAAGCATCTACAATACCCTTAAAACTATCTCTTTTGGAATATTATGGGTAAAATAGTGAAAAAATACTTTAGATTTCTCATCTATTCAGGTTATTTTAAAACCACTTGTAACATAAAACCAGATTATAAACAAACAATGATGAACTTTAACAATGTTTAATGTGGATCTTATGCAGAAAAAAAAAGTTTGTCTTTTTTTCCCAATCAGAACAACAACAGCTCAGCAACTGAACACCCTTGTGGAAGTTAATCTACTTTGTTCCCTGCTCAATTCTATTTGTGAGCTTTCCCAAGTATTAAGCCACCTGTAAGGGAAAATATTTGTCTATCAAACTTACAAGTGTTGTTTTCTGTTTCCATTCTCCTCTCCTTGTTAACATTTTGTGGGCATTCCAAAGTGAGTCTGAATAGCTACAGTTCCTTTGTAATTGACTTGTTATTGGTTAAATTCAGAGACACTCCTTATGCGGAGTGTCTGATAATTGCATCCAGTGCTGGGGTCCCAGCACAGGGAGGATGTGAACGTGTTGGAGTGAGGCCAGGAGTGGGACACTAGGATTATCAGAGGCATGGAGCAGCTCTGCTATGAGGAAAGACTGGGAAAACTGGGATTGTTCAGCCTGGAGAGGGGAAGCTTCAGGGTGACCTGACTGTGGCCTCCCAGTGCCCACCTGAAGGGAGTTGACATGAAAGATGGAGAGGGACTTTTTACAAGGGCCTGGAGTGACAGGACAAGGGGGAATGGCTTCAGACTGAAAGAGAGCAGATTTACATTGGATATTATGAAGAAATTCTTCCCTGTGAGGGTGATGAGACACAGGAACAGGAACAGGAACAGGAACAGGAACAGGAACAGGAACAGGAACAGGAACAGGAACAGGTGTTAACACCCGGAGAAGCTGTGGGTGTCCCATCCTTGCAAGTGCCCAAGGCCAGGTTGAAAGGGGGTCTGAGCAGCCTGGTCTAATGCAAGGTGTCCCTGCCCATGGCAGGGAGCTGGAACTGGAGCATCTCACATGATCTCACACCACAGATTTCCTGACCCCTTTCTCCACTCCTGTGCACTCTGTACAGTGCCAGCCTATGACAGAATGAAACAAAGGTGGGGAGAGCAGGGAGAAGTTGGAATGGCGCAGCTGTTCCTTTGCTTTGTGCAAAGTTCCAGACAACACCTTTAGAAACAGGCAAAGGGGGTTGGGCAAAGTAAAGGCTGGCTGAGTTGAATATGAAGATTTCATTAAAAAACACAACTTTGTGAAGAACCACATCAAGTGTTCACTGTACCCCCAAAGCCTCATGACCCATGCTTGTTACACTCCTGCAAGTTTGTATTCATACTAAAAGACACTTCCTTCTTCAGCATAATTTCTTCTTATGTCCAGATATTTAATGCATTCAACAATATTTAAGATTTGAGACTAAGCATCCATTTAAGTCCTAAACAAGGGCTTTACAGGTTAGCAGGCAGATGGGAAGATCTCCACCTAATTCCAAGGAGAAAGAGAGGGTTAAAGAATTTTTTTGACTTAGAAACCTGAAGTCTGCTTCTGAATATTCTTGTTCAGTTGGGCAAGTTGCCTCTGCTATTCATTTTAAGGATGCTGCAAGACCAGCAGAGGCATCTCCTGTTACTGAGCATCCCTAACAGAGTGTGAGACCCACCTGCCCTGGCTCTGTCACCCTGAACAAACACATCTGCACCAGTGTGCCTCTGTGCTGCACAGCCCAGCTAGGAGAGAAGAAGTCAAGTTTTAAGAAGTTTGTTGAAAAGTTAAATTGTCTCAACAGTAAGTAACGCAGAAGATAAACAAGAATATTACTAAGCTTTGTAGCCAGTACCTGGTCATTTTGCCTTGAGAGGTATATAATAATTATATATATGTATGTATGTATATATAATTATAAGTGATGAAATAAACTTTCCTAGACTAATTTTCTTACCCAAGTTGGAGCAAATAGAAAATACAATGCTTGGGCTCCTCTTACTGGTTTCTATGCCTTTACTGACACTAAGGGAATCCATACTTATTATCAGAGAAACATAGAATCATTAATGCTGAAAAGATTACCAAATCCAACTGTGAATCTACCAACACCACCATATTCACCACTGAACAATGTCCTTAAGTGTCATTTCCACATTTTCAGAACACTTCTGCGGGTGGTGACTCCATCACTCCCCTGGGCAGTCTGTTCCAGTGTTTGTCAACTCTTTCCATGAAGATTTTTTTTTCCTGTTATCTAATGCAAACCTTCCCTGGGGAAACGAAAGGCAATTTCTGTATACTAGGAAAGATAATCCAATCTGGCCTTAAATACAACCACTGTAACAAAGCAGCCAAGGACACGCCTTGATTTTGGATAGTTTGAGTTTGGGCTGTCTCCAAGCCAGTTTTGTGTAAACTTAGATATGGAGCAAATGTTTTACAGGGGAAACCAGCCCAAGAATACACAATTGTTTATCATAGTGAGAACATCTCAAAAATTTTAGAATGAAAGTTGTTTGCTTTTCTAACTTCAAATTTATTTATGACCACTATCAATCAGAATTGCCATATTTATAGTTTTTATTGAAAAACTGGGGGAATGGGAGTATGATAGTTACAGACAAAAGCAGAAAACTAAAATTTATGAGAAGAACACAAAAATATGGGATGATTTCTCCCAAATTACTTTTCTAGGGAAAAATATAATCAATCATAATTCTCAATCTGGCTTTGTTAATATTTCCAGTTTTAATTATGCACAGACCAGAAGGCTAATCAGGGAAGAATAATACCTGCTAATGTGTGATCAGAGGAGACAGCTTGTCCTAAACGTTTCTGAGTGACAGTGGTCCAGGAAATTAAAAACTCTCTCTACATATAGAGAGACAAAGTCATAATCAAAAGAAGTAAGCTAATAAAATAAGAGCTTCTGCTGGCCATATTTCTTCATCCAGCAGAGGTCTATTTGTGGCATTCAATTAAAAGTGTAAATCAGTGCTACTGCTTTGTTAAAATCGCAATACAATATTTCTTGCACTGGTGCATTGGTTTTAACATTGCTCTGTTCCAGCTTGCCAAGGTTATCAAAAGTAAATTCTGAGAAACCAAAGATCCCCACTCTTAAAAACAACTGTTTCCCATGGAACAGAACCTTGAAGGGATAAAATTCAATGCAGAAAGTGTGGGAGACTTTCACAGTGCTACACTTAAATATAAATTGAAATAACATATTTCAGGAGGAGATAAAATAGAAAATCAAAGTGTTTTGTGAGACAATGGTGACAAGATTTTTGGCTGCTTTTCCAGTTTTTTCCTAAGAGATCATCCTTCTGGGAGCCCTTGTGACTTTGGTTTTGGGAAAGGGGAGCATAGCTTGCAAAAGGAAGAGTTTGTGGAAAACATAACAAAATTAGTCTGTAAGCACATGCTATAGGCAAATAGTTTTCTCCACAGGAGGCCAATTTAGCTCCAGAAATGTGGAGTCTATGCATTATTTATCTGCCAGAACGCAGAACCTAAAACTTGGTGGGAGATAGATGACTTGGGTTTGTATGAAGGTACTCTGAGATGACAGAAGTCACAGATTATGAGAGAGGTTGTTGTAGGGGGAAAACCCACTTAGGTGTTTAAGCTAAGTCAGAACAGAAGCAGTTTATTCATTTTTTATCAACACATGATTAACTGACAAATGGTGAGCTGTCTGCTCAGAGTCAGGAGCAGTTGTGTGACAGATGAGCACAGGACTGGACACTTACAGATGTTAATTCCCACTGTGCTGTCCCCCCCTGGCCGGGTGCCAGATCCCTGCAGCATCCCAGGGGGGATGTTTGGCCAGTCTGGGCAGGGTGGTGATGTCACAGGGCACACCCAAACCAGGCCCACTCTGCTACTCCTCTCCCTTCAAGACCTCCATACTACAATACAAATGTCCATGCCACTCCTTTAGTTCACTTTGGGATGACTCTTCATTTCAGAAATCCTTTTATAACTCACCAGTTACTATTTCATATGGCTGATGGTCATCCTCTTTCTTACAATGATGAATTTGGGGCACACTGGCCTCCAGTTTGTGTGTTTTATCCATGGTCCCTGTGTGCTCTGACACTCGAGGCAAACAGGAATGATTGTCCAGGCTCTTTGCCAAGTGGGCCATGCAAACTCTCCATAAAGGATGACAGCCACGTCTCTTTAAACTGCATCTCTGGCTTTGAATTTTAATACAACAATTTTGATTGTTCTACTTAAAAGATGTTGAAAGAGGCCATTTGCTCTCATAGTTTCCTGCTTGAGTTCCCAGTGGTCTTTTCCCCTTGAAGTTTATTCCTTGCATACAATAAGTCTTCCTTTTTTCATGTCTCTGTGTTTATACTGATAAAATTGTCTTTAAATTTAGCTGCTTATTCTATTCACTGCCTGTGGGCTGAAGCCATAAATCTCTAACAGCCATAACCAGAGCATCTGGCAGCCATTTTACATTTGTTCACAGGAAGAAATTGCAAAGGAGACTTATGCGTTAAGCTTTCTCCTTGAAAACGTGCAGTTATTCCCTTTGTTTTGAATAGAAAAGGGGGATATAAATGATCCTAGGTGTCTCAAGAAAATATTACAGAGCAAACTGTATATTCCTTGCCCATGCAAATCACATTAGTGAGAGCTACGGATTAATTGGTCCAATCCCCATATAATTTTATCACATTTTCTTTGCTCCTTCCCTGCCATATAACCTCATTAAACAGCTTTCTTTGCCATGTTGAGAGAGAAAAAGGTAGCTGCACACCGTCATAACTTTGGTATGCATGTACATAATGAATTTGAATATCTATTATTGTAGAAATAAATACAGATAGTGATCTCTCTGTTAACATTCCCTGTACACAAAGACAAATGAAAAGACAATGTTATTAGGATCCCAAAGAGAGTCAGTATTGACTGAAGGATGGCAGCTAAATTAGAAGCAGGGGCTGTAGAAAGTTTTAACTTGCTTTTCTCAGACTTCTTCACTGTGATCAGATTTTTTCTGCAGTACTGATGTGTTTCTTTTGGCAGGCCGGGCAGGGAGTTGTAGTACCACAGGAACTATTTACAAGTGTAAAAGTGTACTCAAGAGAGGATACAAGTGTATCCTCAAGTATGTTACTGATGTGCTAACACAATTTCATGGATCCCAGTGGACTGCATTATGTTTCACATAGCTGAAGCATGGTGCAGCTGGCAGTGAAATACACAGAGTCCTCCACTTTTTTGGGCAAGTTTATTAGTTTCTGGGCTCAGCTGACTCTGCCTGCTGCTCACTTAATATTTCTGCAAGCATTAGTGAATTGAAAAGCTGACGGGAGTCTGTGGCCTCACCTTGAGCTCAGGTGGCTCATGATGGGATGCCTCAGTGCTGTTAAGATGCCACATGCTGTTGTGCTTCCTGCACTAGGTTAAAAATCATCCTGCAGACATCTTTTTACTTCTGTGAGGCTTAGGACAAGGCTTGCCAGGGGTGGGGAGTCTTGCTCTTCAGATCTTCTCATCCCACTTCCGGATAAAGTCAGTTTTGGCTACTGAGCTTGTAAGAGATAAGCAAATCCTTGGGCCTGAGAGACAATTGCCTATCTGCTTTTTAATTAAGAGGACTGAGAAGCAGTGACCTCGCTGTACTTTCTCTGTACAAGTGCTGAAGCAGGATAAGTGATGCACTCTTTTGGGACATTGCATTCATTTGAGAAAATCTTGCTTTGAAATGAGCATCATCCAACTTCAGGCAGTTTCAGTTCTGTAGCCCCAGCAGCTCATTTCACATCACTTACCCTTCACCCAAAGGAAGCAGAGCCTCCTTCATAAGAAGGTGTTGTTGTTATATTACAAAGGTTCTATTGTCATTACGTTGCAAGGGTTCCATATTGCTAAAGTTTCATACCTCCTTGATGTTTCTTGTAGGCCGCTCCTCCAGGCACTGACGCTCCCTTGTCCTCACAGCAGCCACCTGACTCCAGTTCCCCTCAACCAACCAACCCACTCTTTTATAACACTCTTCTGATTGGCTACAGCTGTGGCCTGTTAATATCAGGCCAGTTTGCAATCTCTAGTAATTGGCTCAGCTGCAACTCCTTAATGGGGTAAGATTACTTTCTATACCATATTGTATCCCCCTAGAAGGAGGTGGGTGAACATGTCTGTGAGATGGACATCTTCNGAATAGAAGAAAGGCTAGCAAGGCAAGGAATGGAATGATAATAAAATCTTGACTGACCAGAGTCCCAGCACAGCTTGACCAGGGTTTGGTCATCAAGTAGAAACAACTCACATGGACCAATCAAAGATGCACCTGTTGCATTCCACAGCAGCAGATAATTATTGTTTTTCTTTTCCTCTGAGGCTTCTCAGGAGAAAAAATCCTGGCAAAAGGATTTTTCAGAAAATATGTCTGTGACACTTGTGCTCAATGATACGTGGTGGTTGCAAATGAAAGAGGGGCAACACTGTGTAGTAGTAGGTCTATTCTATAAAATATGGCCAAAACAATATGTTCAACCCAATTTTTGAAGAGCTAATGGTAAGCGTGCTAAGCCACAGACAAGACACCACAGCCCATCCTCAGGAGTGACAGGGAGTGTGTGGCAGTCAGAGAATGGGATATGCATTTCTGACTGCACCCTGATCCCAAGAGTCCCAGACTAGGTTTGGAGCCAGGCAGCTCAGCCAAGGCTGAGGAGAAGTTCATGCACAAAATCCACTTCCCAGGCTGGGGCAGTTTGTGTCACATTGTCTGGGAATACTTCCTATGTGACTGTGGAGTGAGACCTTAGCTGCCCTTTGAGAACCTCCACCCTGATGACTGATACCAGTAATTTATTCTGCATTATCCAAGCCCCATCCAGCCACTGCTTACAGCTGAATCCCATTACCCTGAGGGAGTGCTCTAGTGAAAAGCAGTGATGGTAAAATATCTTGAATAAAGCTTTTGACGTGTGATTGCAAAGCATTTCCTGATGTAGAAAAATACAGGCTGGATACAGGATGAATGGGCTTAAAATCTTTGGATATTAGTTGGATTACCAGGCTTAAAGGGCAGTAATGAATAGTTCAGCATCCAGCTGGCAATCACTAAGTGGAGTACAATGGGGAGTGATTTTGGGACAATATTATTCCACATCTTTATCACTGGCCTGAATGATCAGACAGAACGCAGCTTCAGCAAATTTGTACGTGAAGATGCAGTGTGTGGAAATATGTCAAATGGCAGTAAAACTTCAAGTTACAAGGAACTTGATAAACTTGAGCCTGGGAACAACAGAAATCTCATGATGTTCAGAAATGGAACAACA
>WBNQ01085731.1:0-32475 GCA_013401375.1 Spizella passerina
TGCTGTGCTGAGTCCCGACATGAGGCTGCCTGGAAACCAGAAAGAAAAAGGAAAAGAGAGGGTCTGGATCTTCCAGGGTTATAGATTTCTTTTCCAGTAAATAAATCTATAGAAACTTGTGGTCTCCAAAATGGTAGCTCCTGGTGTCTGGTGGTGTTTGAATACTCTATCCACGATGCCTGAATGAGCAAGTATTTTCCCACTTAATTGTTTTCAGCTCTTCCCTGTTCAGTGGCTTCTGGAAATTTATGATTCTGTGATTCACAAAGGAAATAAAAATACTTCAGTTGGCTTATGCATCTAACATATAAAGTTTATAGTGATTCTTTCAGTAAGTAAAAGCATGATTTTATTGGCCAATATTGAAGTAAGTAACTGAGTTTGATTGCTAAATCATCATGCATCATTCAATTTGGTTTCTTTGAAGATGTCCTGAAAATTGCCACTGTAAAACAATGCAGAGCATTTGTGGTGTGTTGCTCACATCACAGGCCATTGTTTTAACTGACACTGTAGTCAACTATTTAATTATACCCATATCATCACCAGGCCTTATGCTTTGAAAAAAACATCCTAATAGAAGTTGGATGAAGACCAGTCCACCTCTAGAAAAATTTTCTGTATGCCTTGCTAAAAGCCATTCTGGGAGGCTCTGTTTGTGCCTTCGGGCTGTAGTTCCCAAACAGGACCACTTTAGTGCAGGAGAGCTCTCAGGTCCTGCTCTGTCCAGCAAGGAAGGGGTTGCCAGGAGTTTTCAGCACCAGCTTGCACCCAGATGTGGATTGCATCACACTCCCAGAGGTGAGGAATTCCCTGAGCACAGAACATAGGAGTGGGGACATGTACTAGTCAGTCTCAGGTTGGCTCCAATTGATGATCTCCAAAAAAACTCCTGAAACAAACCCAAAGAAAAAATTAAATGCCGTCTGTAAGGCCAACACATTTCAAGAACCAGACAAAGGCAGGGCAGTGTAGTGCTTCACATCCTTAGGGCTTTGGAAAAGCATATTGCTTTTAAAGGACAAACACACTAGTGGAATTCCTGTTCCTTCAGTCTCCTTTTCTGGGCAAGTCCAAAACTAAGAGCCTTTTACTATCCTCTTAAGGAAGGAATGTCTTGTGGGAGACGCTTGTTAAAATCTTGGCAGTGTATCATTGCAATGTACCTTTCCAAACAAACCCACAGACCTTATGATTGCTTCATGGTGTTTAATGTGTAACAAGGAGTTCTGCTGCTATTGTAAAAATACCAGTTGAGTTTTAACAGGACCATTAATTGATACAGTATCTTATTAGAACTCTTGTTTAAGTGGCAGTAAAATGTTAAACATTCTTGAATGTATTAATAAAGGCAATTAGACATGCTTGTTTCAGGAGTTGTGATAAATGAATAAATCTTGAGTTAATTACAGTGCTGGGCACTGAGATTTAGCTCTCAGAGGCTACAATCAGTACATTTCTAAAGGACTCTTATCATAGTTAAGTACGTGCATGCACTAATGGTAAATCTGGCAGGAATGATTGTAAGGGATAACAATTCCATTCTCCTCATTATTTATGATTTCTTTTTTTTCAAAGATCAGATGAAATTCAGTTAACACTGCAATCTGAACATCTCCAGAGGTGTGAGAGGAGGTTTGGCCACCAATTTTTCTTTAGATCCTTTGGTACCATTCATTACCAGATCAGAACTAAGTCTCATGAAATAGGGTGACACTGTACATAAACCAAAGCCATTTCCTACCTAACATTTTTATCTCACTCTGCCTTTGAGGTGGGATAGAGATTAGACTCGAGGCTGAATATAGACCTGAAACATTGTCTGCTTCTTCACCAGAACCATTTGCTCTAGAACCATATCAGTAAATGCAGGAGGTGTTTGCTTAAATCTTGATATATACATCGTGACTCAGCTTTCACTTACTGTTTTTAATAAGTACATGTATTTTTACACATAACAACTTTGATACAATACACCCTTACTATAATTCTGAAAATCTTTGTGATGCTGTTTTTATGTCTGTTTGCCTAAACATCTGGTCTGCTATAACTGGTGACAATGTTCTACTTGATTTTTAAAGGTTTTTATTGATTTAATCTATAAATTTATGGGTATCCTATATCCAGTAATAACGTTTAGTAGACTTTCTGCTTTTACAATCGGTTCACACTCTGTGAAATGTTATTGTCTTGAACTCTGCCTGTACTGGCCAAGACCCAGTGGCACTATTCTGCAGAGTATAGAGTAACTAATATGTTGACTATTCATTTTTTTTTATTTATCTATCCAATAACAATCCTCTATCCCTCTGGTCACCATGAAATTCTGCAGAACCCATTGCTTTTCAGATCTTGGTTTCTTAGGCGGAATTTAAATAAAGCTTGATGTAAATGCAGAGAGGAGAGAAGCCTGGCTCCAGCTGTAGGATTCAGGAAGCCTGGGCTCCATGGCATTATTCCCCAAACTCAGAGTCAAGAGAAGCAAGGTTTTGAAAAGATGTGTGTGGTTAGTAACACAACAGTTTCAACAGTGTATTTCTACATGTTATAAACTGGAAATGACCCTGTGCTGAGAACAGCTCCGAGTGTAAAATTCAGTTTAAGAATACTATTCTGCCATGGTCATGCAATTTAAATCAAACATGTTGCACTGTCTTTTTATACCAAAGATAATTTTTTTGACAGAGCATGGGTTTGAAGCTGAAGAAAGGTACAAGGAGCACAACACAAATAGGATCCTTTCTTTTAAGTCTGTGTGAAGAGGAACCAAAGGTTTTATTAGCTTAATGTAACTCAAGGCTCAGTGAAAGCAGATAAGCTGTATTCCTCTGAAATAAGCATGGCAAAAATTGACCCACCAGCAATCACATGGAGATCACATTTTATTAATTCTGCTTTTTACCAGACAACCAGAACAGGAATGCAAAACTTTGAGTCTTTACTTCAAACATTTACTAGAAAGATAAGACTCTTAAGTGAAGTGTTATAATAAAAACCCTTATGAGAGGCAATCAGAAGAAAGGTTAAAGACCTAGTTTCAAGTTTTCTTAATTTCATGCTAACCAGATAATTATTTGCATTTCAGTTCCATCAAGCCATACACACTGTTTTGCCTTTGGTAAGCCATTGTTTTACCTGGGTATGTTTTTATTGATTCCTTCAAGCTGGAGATTCCCTTTGCTGGATTTCTGCAGTAATTGACAGTCAAGTCTGATGACAAACTATTGGTCTGTGAGAGCTATTAATAAAGAAATGTCAACTGTTTGTGAAGTCAGCAGAGAGATTTCTGATCTGTCTCTCACTCTTTGAACACAATGACATTGCTTCAGTTTTACAGCAGTCCCCCTGCATCCTGGGATCTGTCCCAAGAAATTTACTTTTGAGAGGGGGGGATGAAGAATGATGATTATGACTCTAAATTCTAATTGTTCTATCCTAGCCTAGCAGAATGACAACTGTGGATAGCAACAGGGTCATTTCTGTAATGAGAAAACCAGTGCTATTTGTATTGTGTGGCTTTTTATGATTAGAGAAGCAAATCTAAGCAATTTGTAAGGAAGTTAATTACTTTACAAATGCGCTCAGATTTGCTTGTCTGCAAAGCTGTGTGCCAAAAAATATTTACAAAGGTTTTACTTGGATTAATGGTGGGAGGCCAGAGGGCCAGCAGTGTGCAGGGCTGTGAGGGAGCTCTCCTGAGTGGGTGGCTGGGAGCACTCAGAGCACAGTTCCTCTCCTCTGTGCCTTGTTCAGAGATGGCAGACCCCAACACAAGTGGGTGTTATTGTTCCTGTGAGCAAACACAGCCCCTGTTCCCCTGACTATTCAAGAGGTGGGATCAGGAAACCCTTGCCTCATTTTGGAGCAGGATACACCTACTCTGTGCTGGGTTTTCTCTTATTAAGGTGGGGACTCCCCTTTCTGCCCCAGTTATGATCTGGCTGGATAGCAATCTGGGACACACAGCTGGCCCCTGCTGCCCTGGCCTCAGAGACAAGCAGATCCCTCAGGCTTAACAAATATGAGTTATCTTGCAGCTCACCAAGCATTACTAAGTTCTGTGTGTAACTGTTTCTGTCTGTTATTGGGGATACCTCTTTAAACACTGCTGGAAGAAGTCAGTCATGATGGAGGTCACCGCACATCACCTGCATTTAAAGCCATGGTACCCACTGGAAGATCTGTGCACCCTGGTACCTCAACACCACCCATCAACCAAAGGGCTGAGCCTCTGCACAGAGCCATCCACACACTGGAAACTTCCTCACTCCTTACCAAGGAAATGTGTTCCCAGTGCTAACCCATGGCCAGGGAGGGTTTGCCTTATTTATCAGAGTGATAAATAAGTGTCTGGTGATCTGAAGTTGAGGGGAACAGAAACAATGAATATCAGAAATGTTCAGCTCAAGTGAAACCAGTTGAGGTCTCAGAGGTCTCTACCCAATACAAGGGTAAGTGACAACACCTCTGTATTGTGAACTCAGATTGTCCCCAGTAGTGTAAGGTTTTAGGCCCATTTCCAATGGCAGAATCCACACAGGGATTCTGAGGTCCCTGATCTGAGATCTTTTACCTTTCTACTGTTTTTAGTTGAAAAGATGAGAAAAGAGAGACACTGTCTTCACTACCCAATGCCAAAATTACCTGCTTTCAGAGGTGAAGTTTCCCTGACCAGTTCATTATGCCACATCTCTCCTGGAATTAAATCAACATGTCATTTTAAAAGGGAAATGGCTGAGGATTCATTTTATTTAAAGCCTGTATTCCTTTATACCGACCAGTTCCCTTGTCTCTACAGCTCGGTCACTGAGGTAATGCCTCCCTGAGACAGTTCTCCAGCATGATGGCAATGCCTTTTTAGCCCTATGCCTGATTTCCAAGCCAGATCTGACAACTCTTCATTTGAGCTGAGCCATCCTGCTCATAACAGCTGAACAGCCAAAGTGAAACATCACCAACTGCATTGGGGAAAGAAAATGGGTCAGAAGGGTTCAGGTTTTAACACCTGTCTTAAAATTTTGCTTTCTTCACCTCATTTAATCTTTGTACTCGTATGTCCTTTAAACAGATCTCCCTTGGTTTTCTCTTGGAAGAAAACTTTTTAAGTGAAACAACTGCCCAGGAAATTTTCTGACTGATATTCCCAGGCAAGATGACACTTCGTCCACCCAAAGGTAAAGTCTAAGTGGACCTGAGGTCACTGCTTTTTGTTTTATATTGAAGGGAAGATGATACAGTCTACAGAGGCAGTGCTGTCCTGACTGCTCTCAGGTTATCCAGACAGTGCTGCCAAAATAAGAACTGCATGTCTATCCTGGATCTCATTTTCCACTTGTGAAAATCTGCCTTCCTCTCAGGGATGTCACCCTCCTCTTCCTGTGATCCTGGGCTGATCCCACCATTCTTTGGTCTGGTGTAACTTTATGTGTTTAAATAAGAATTTTGTGCTGCTTATATACTGTGTATGCTGCTAATAATGTATTGTGAATAATAATAATTTATCAATTATTATTATGGCACTGCCTGTGCTTTCTTCCAGGATAGCAAAAAAGGTTAAAATTTGGAGCTTCAGAAGTAAGATTAGTTATTAAGGAGAGTCCATGTGCAACATCGGTGAAGAATTAAGAAAGAAAGTGTTGATAGAATTGCATGGAAGGAACCACAGAACAAGGAAGAGGACAGGTTGCTGTTTTCAGTGAGACCTGCATGGCCACAGATCTACAGTGGACATGTGTGTACAGTGTGAACTTCCCACACTCCGCATCTGGGGCTTGGGATGAAACCTGTGCAACCTCCCCTGATTGCCCACATCCTCTCACTGTCAATAATAGAGCAAGACCACAAAAATGTGAGAGCACTCTGATTTGAGTGGCATCAGCTGATGAGTGCTGCTCTGCTGTGCTGCTCCTCATGTTAAATCAGGTGCTGGGAGAAGCAGAGCTGTCACTCAGGGCCCCCTTTGCCTGGCTCTGAAGGGCAATGCCAAACAGCCAGCACAGCTTCCCTTCCTGCATGTGACACCTGGCATACACTATGCCACATAGAAAGATTTATCTTTATAAAGCCTCAGCAAATCTGCTCTTTAGGAGCTGTGTGCATCCAGTCTGGAGTCTGCAAGGGAGAGTCTGCAAGGGAGAATGTAAAGCTTGTGCTGTGGTCCCCAGGTACTGCAGATGTGCCACATCTGGCAGTCAAGCTGACTTATGGGATGCTCACAAACATGTGTCTGTGGTTATGTCTTGTTGTATATATCTTCTTAAATGTACCAGTGTAGCTGTAAAGAGGGCTGGGAAGCTTTCTGCCACAATGAAAGAGAACCCTATGTGCTGCTTTTGCAGCAATGTACAGAGACATTGCTTTTATCTCTGGGAGCACCTGTAGGACTAATCTGAATTCATCCACATTCAAAAATTTCACTCTTTTGTGCAGTTTTGGAAGTATCATTTTTGCTGAGTCCAGACTCCAAGGACGATGAGCAATAAGGCTTAATAGTTGCATCTTCAGGAAAAGTGGGTGGCAAATAGGGATGTTTTTCCTCATGAAAAGATGAAGGTGAGAGTTACAGAATGCTGTGGTTGACAGTGGTGTACCTGTTGAAGGAAAGACAAATTCGAACCTGGTCCCCCAGATGATTATGGGACCCCCCATTTATTATGGGACCGGTACCCATTTCCACAGAGTCACACTGGTTCTGCCTGGAAAAAAATTTATAGCTACAAAATGATCAAATATAATTGGAAAAAATGTCTTCATTAAGCACCCTAAAGCTACAATAGATCCTGTAAAAACAGGCGGACTTTAAACTTAGGAGACAGATATCTGATGCAGTAAAAGTAAGCTGCCTTTAGCCATCTCCCTGTCTGTGAAAGGTTTCTTGCTCCATATTCTATGAGGCAGCCATTTGGGGTCTCCACTTCTAACCAGATTGAAATGTAATCTCTACCCTAGACAGCCAGCAGCAAGAAGGTCTCCAGACAAAATACTGAGGTTAAAAAGGGAGAACATTCACCTTAAAATCAAATTCACCATACACTGTTGGCCCTGCCAACAAGCTGGCCCATTTGAAATGGTAGCCAGGAGCAGGACAATCTAGATTTATTTCAAGACATCTGGAGCTATCTGTGCTTTTATAGAGGTTGTGTTTCAGAGTTCACAGCCACTGAAAATCAGGTTTATGTATGTGGTCCATGTAAGCTATTTTGGTCCTTATAGAGAATGACGACCAGTCCCATGCAAGGGAATAATTTTCAACCATTACCCTTTCCTGCAAAAGTCTTCAAAGCTATCAACATATTTAATTATTGTTTTATATGACCTAAATATTGCACACCACTCCTTAGAGCTGGATTTCACCTTAGATAATGGCACTGCCATTATCAGCTGTATGTTAGCCAGGCAGCAAATGAAAAAGATGATTAATTTCTCTGATGCAGGTGATAATAGTTGTCTAGGTGTTTATTGATAGTCATGCACAAACAATTTAATAAGATTAAATATATGAGGAAAAATACAGTTTTTGAATTCAAGGATTTCCTTTTCCTTTGAAAAAAAAGGTTAACTCTATATTCAGAAAGAGAGTTGTATAAAATTATGTGTCTGCCCTGATGTGCTGAGAACTATGAAGCAATGACATTTGCAGGGCTTTGACCCTTTCCTTCCCTAGATCGCCAAGCTGTAAATGTAAAGCTTCAATTTGTCAGGCAAAGTTAATTCAAAGTTTAGAACATAGTAAAGATGGAGACTGAGAGCTGCATTTTTAATCTTTCATTATTTCAAGCCTCAGAGATGTAAGGTTTTGATTCAAGGCCACATTGCTGATTTCATTTCTGTTGAAAAGCAGCCAGGCTTTGAATGTGAGCATCTTTTTAAAGGGTACTGTAATAATTTCATCAATATTCACACTGACAATTTATAACTAGTTTCACAGGTGTCAAAACCTTGAAGAGTTATTTTCCTTCTACATCCTGCTTTTAAAAACCTACAAACTGCTACATATTTTTTAAAAAGCCCAAGCTGTTACTGGTGATTTTACACTGGCAGCAAATTCTCTGTGCTTTAAGCCTTTTGGGCACTACAAGTTAATGACTGAAACTGAGCAGCAGTAAAAGAATGATTAATGGAAAAACCTCATGTCTCCCTATCAAAGCTGTCTCAAGAGCTATGCTCATATAGCTGCAGATACAATATCTCTTAGCTTTGCAGTCTCCAGACAATGAAAAATGGCATCTTATATATTTCTAAGATAGATGGTTCCCTTAATATTGGCTCTGTTATATGAGAAAGTTATGCTTTAAGTAAGAATAAATATTGACATATTTTATTATGGAAAATAAACTCACATTTGAGTCAAAATGCCACTACTATCTTCTTCAGTGAATTATTGTTTAATCCTTATTTAAATTTTGGGTTGATTTACTCAGAAAAAAAGGCACTTCAAAAGCAGATAATTTAAGAAGCTAAAGCTGAGCAGAAATTACAAGAACCCAAATATTTAAAATCACAGACAGTTAAGAGTGACATAACTGGGAAAAACACTGTGAAGGAGTTTTAATGAGAGGAAATTATAACATGTTAATACCTCTTAAAACACATACTTTGGGTTTAATGTGTTTCATACAGGCAGTTTTAGAAATCATGTGTGAGGTTCCCAGGAAACCACAGCAGCGGTGAGTGCTGTGGAACCCAGGCTGGGTTTGAGGAGCCCAGCGCAGAGAACTTGGTGCAGCTGCCCCACAGGGTACCACAGCCTGGTGAGGAACCTGGGGACTGCTCTGCCAGGAGCTGGGTGAGCTCTGCACTGCCACACCCTGCTCAATACAGAGGAGCTGCTAGTGTGGAGTTTAGTGCTGTCCATGGGTCCTGCATCCAAACAAAGGACTGCAGAACAGGTGGACTTTAAACTTAGGAGACACTGAATTATTGTTAGTATAAGTTTGAAACTAAGTGTGATAATGACACTGGAGGCTTTTGATTGCAGTATTGATCACTGGATTTCTCTTCTTTTCCAAAAAGAAGTGTCTTGTCTTGTTCTGTCTTATATAAATTTATTATTTCATTATATTATATCTTACTTCATTTGTTTTCTTTAATTTGTACTAGCATTGGAATTGGGCTGGGAATGCTTCTACCACACAAAATGCTTCATAGTTTTGAAAACAAATCCTCATTTAATATGGAAAATGACCCTTAATCCCTTAGTATTCTGTGTGCAAAAAGTAGGAGGTAGCTTCTGAGTTCCATGTGGATAAAGGCACTCAAAATGCAAGAGTTTGGTGCTCTTGTGATTCCTGGGCAGATGACAAATCTGAACTGTTTTTTTCCAGGTTATTGATTATTACTTTCAGTTTTCCACTCTTTGGGCAGAATTAGAAGCCTTGTCCTGATCTTTGCTGATAGAACTTTCCCTGAGAGATTTTTATCTCTCTGTAAAAAAGATTTCATTTCCCAGACAGGTGCTGTCATTTGGACAGCATTCTTGCACTACTCAATCTGAAAATAAAAAGAAAAATAAGTTTAATTAAAGACATTTCAAGCCCCTTGGAGAGCAGGAGTGCTCACTCTGAGCTGACAGCATCCTTAACCTCAGCAGAGACTTCTGCTAACAGGAAGAAATGGCAGCTGCAGAGCAAAAGGTGAATTTCCATGTACAGAGAACCTAACTCTGGAAGGCTTTGAACAGCAACACAAAGACACAGACCTTGATTATCTTAAAAGTGAGAGCACCACAATATTTCATTTTTTGGACATGTTAAGATCTGCAGCATTTCCTCAACAAACTTCTACAGAAACCTGGACAGAGATGTGGACTGTAGGTAGGTTCAGGTGAATTTCCAGACTACACTATCAAGTTTTGTAATTGCTACAGCCTCCAGTAAAATTAATTTGCAAGCTATTGGCTTTCTAAAGGTCACATGTCTAGAATTATTTTTTTCTCCTTTGTGCTAAGATACAGTTTTTCAAGAAAAAAGTATTGCTAAGCAAAGGGCACCTGTCTAAAATTACTAAGGCTCAAGTAAGAGATTTGCAGATCAACTTCGTTGCCCTTTTCCCCTTGCAGTAAAACTATATGCTTTGCCTACAGAGAGTATGATAACAAGAGAACATGCCCTTGCCTTGATTTGTGAACTCTAAAAATGCTGAAAAAGTATTTGTGAGGAAAATGCAAAACTGGCCTTCAGCTGTGAAGGCTTTATTTTTCCTCCTTTTTTTAAAAAGAAAATGAGATGCCATAAACAATCTGTCTTTATTTATTCTTGTGGTCCTCTGTTTTTTCCTTGAAATAATTATTGCAAGCTTTATTTATACCATTTATTGATTTACACTCTAGGCAAAGCCAATATATTTTCAATATGTTTAAAAGAATTAAAAATCCACATTTGAATTTGTTGATTTCAGTAGTTGTATTTAGATCTAGCCAGAAAATAAAATTTACAGTCTACACGGAAGTGTGGAACGTCTGTATTTCATTTTGGTCTTCACTCAGTATAAAAAGACTAACTATCACTGGCAGAATACAATGCTGCAGAATAGTTTGATTTAGAAATAATAACAAAGGATTATTTATTCTCACATTAAAGTTCAACAGAGTTTTCTGCTGTGAAATAACCATCTGCCCACCTCCTTGCTATGTCTGCCTTTTCTTGTGCAACTTTCAACTGGAGGAAGATTTGCTGTGTAACACACTTTCCCACTGAAAATAATTTTATTAAACCAGCTTCCATCAAAATACATAATTGCCAGATGATGATTATTAAGAATCTAGTTAAATGTTACAAATAGTAAAACTTGGGGATTTTCCAGGCTGATTTCCTACATCTGTGTGATCACTGTATTTGCTCCCTAGGACAGGGACAGCTGTGCGGGGCCAATGAAGGGATTTTGTGTGCTGGATTCCTGCACCATCTTCTTCAACCTAGTAGGAAAGAATCATAAAAACAATAAAAGAGAAAGTTTGATGAGTTGGCAGTATAAAAATGATGACAAAATACCACATCCTGTTGCTGATAAAACCAGTCATAAAGAAGCAAATGTTTTGGGCCCTTGCAGTGGATCTCTCATGATCTGAGTGTGGCCAGGGTTTGCCTTTACCTGGTGCTTGAAATTCTAAAGAGCAGATTCCTGAAACCATCTGCAAAGAAAGATGCCTCTGAGTAGCAATGACTTCATCTCTACTACAGTTTCTTTAGTAATAGTAAACATTATTAAGGCACTGCTTTGCTCCCATGATAATACCAGCAAAATCCACTGTGCATTGTTGTATGTTAGAAAATTACTTTTCCAATAAAAATATATTTGCAATTGGAAAATCAGGAAAAAAATTTAAGAAGGTGCATGGCTTAGTTGTCATTAACATATGTTAAATATTGCCACTCTATGTTGTACTTGAAAATTAAATGTAGAGACCTGAGGACTGAGGGTCTGTGTTATAACTGTGAAACCTTGCTCAGTCTGCAGACATCCTTCAAATCTGTGACAATAGTTCTCCAGCTGCTGTAATCAGCTTAACTGTGGCAATTTACTTCATTGCAAGATTCCTGCTCCAATTCAAATTTTTAAATTCCCCTGGGTTGAAGGTAGCTGTGGATGAGTCTCTTCAGATAAATTCTTTCACGTTGCAAAATGGTGCAGCTTTGTGTACACAAGTTCTTGCTCCAAACCAACTGTTCCATGACAGGAAGGAAATAGCTTCAAAATCAAATTCAGAAGCTGTTTTTCTTCCCCAAAATATAAACAAGTTCTTCACTTCATACCAATGTTCACCTGAAGGAAGAACTTAGCTTCAGTTAAAATGAGTCTCATTTTTTATATGACCAAGAGGCTTCTGTGGGTAAAATTTTAGGAGTAAATGTACATGTTACTTTTCAAAAAGTGTGTGTGTCAATAGTGATGTCTATACACATACCTGCCTCTTTTTAATGCATAAGAGTCAAGGACATAAACTTGAGCAGCTTCCAGATTTTGCACAAATAGGTATTCTCTAAACAGCTCAGCCAACACATCAGATACATGCAAGTGGTATTAGGGCAGCGTTGTTACCTGGGTTTAAGTAAAAACAAAATAAAATTGCTTTGCAGGTTGTTTTCTTTTTCCTTCATCTCTCTACAATTCTGTGCAAAGTAACCAAAGAAGCAAAACCAGGCTCCAGCCACTGACATAAGGGATGACTCAAAGTGTCACAATCAGTGAAGCTGGGAAGAATTTCTCTCTCATGAAGTAATGTGTCCTGATAATCCTGGATACCCTTCAGTGGGAAGAACAGCCTTTTATAGGGCTCAATTTTCTGCTTTGAATGAAATTTGCTGAGTGTCTGGGTCACTATGGATCATGGGAGACATTTTCAAAGGCACCTCAGGCACCAAGGAGCTCAAATACAAAGAAATTTGGTGATACCTGGATCCTTTATCTATTTCCAAAATGTTCTCATTAAGGAGAAAAAAAATATATAGAAAAAATTTAAAACAAATCAAAGCACCTATAAAGGACAAATGATATGTGGTGTGGGGACAAGAAGTGCAGGAACAGGAAATAGGTTAGTGTTTTAAAGCACAGATTCAAAGCATCACAATAATTTTTTTTTTTACAATGACCTTCTGAACTGGAGGCAGCAAGTAATGAAATAATACTGGTAAAATAAGATATAAAGGTTCTCCCTATGGAGAAGTCCTATGATGCTGATAGCAGCAGTCTGTGCCCAAACCTTTTCATTCCCAGGGAGCCCTGGTTCTCCTGACAATGCCCTGCAAAAGATGCTGCAGGTCCATGTGCAGTTTGCATGAGATCTCCACGCACTTGGATTTCACTCTGTTCTCAGTGCATTAGCTCAGCTTTACAGAGTGCCTGGTGTGGTTGGGAGTGATCTGGCACTCTCCCCACCTGGCACTGAGCACTGGGCACATTGCACCCAGAAAGAGTCAGTAGCTGACCCAGCAGCTGCCTGCTGTTTATAGGAGCAGCTCAGGATCCCACAGTAAATTGCCAGAGAGCCGCTTTCATGACAGACCACATTCCTTTCCCCCTCATCGCTCCCCTCTCCACATGACATAGCTGGATTTCCAATTATGGTTGAACACTGATGTGTCTTTTATGCCCCTTTTATTTTTTTTTAACCTCAGAAGCCATTGCCAACCTGCTCTTCTCTTAACTAACCATATTCTTCCCTCATCAATGTGAGCAAGTGCGGCACCATCGAGCCCTGTGTAAATAGCCACAGTGACATCTGAAACAACAGAAATGTTCCTTTTGGCTTGATGGGGGTTTTTAACAACATGCTTGGAGATGTCGAGGGTTTGCTTTACATCTGCAGCATATTCACTATGTGATCTGTTGATGGGTTGCAGATGGCATCATGAGCCACTGCTTGCAGCAGAAGTAACAACCCTGGTCACATTTTACCACATAAAACAATTTACTTGGGTGGTAATTACACAGCAATTAACTTTGCTGCCTCACAAATGCTATGTGAGCAGTCTGGCTTTTGCAGTTTTTTCTTCTCTGTCAGCCTCAGTCTTTTATCTAAGGCTGGGTACAAGTGTTCCTGCCAGAACAAGCCATTAGGAAATGAGGGCCAGCCATGATCTCTGTGGGAAATAACGTCTGCTCCTCTGGGCAGGGCTGGGAGATGAGCTACCAGCCTATATTTTAGCTGCCACTGGATTACTGTTACCACTTAAAGGACAGAGTCTGTCTTGATCAAAACATCTGATGTCTACTCAAAATCTGTTGCCCAGGCTCCTTCTGCAGTCACTGGATGGAGCAGTATCTCAATGGGGGGATTCACATCCCTTGTCTACTGGTGAGGTGAATTTCTGATGCTGAACACAGACATGACTTGTGTAAGATGCTACTTTTAAAATAACTGCATGTTAAGTGAAAGGAGCCCTATTCAGCCTGGCTACAATCTGAAAATATCTAAATAGTATATGGAGTGTGGACAAACTCTTTACAAAGAGAAGCAGCTTGACCTATCCATTTCAAAAACATTTACTTACAGGTGATAAGGCAAAGTGGCTCTCTGGTACTTTTAAGATTTATAACCAAAAAACTTACAGTAGAAACATTTGTGTGGAACAGAGGTGTTATCAATCACTGAGACCTCTGTGGTGCTCTGTGGTAGGCTCCTGAATACTTGACATGAAGACTGGGCATCTTTCCAAAATATATGCTGTAATACATACAAATGATGTGCTACATATTAATGCAATGAGTAATGTATGAATATTTTCTCATTAGATGGCTGGAGTAAGCTTTCTGGAGCAAAGTCTGTAAAAAAATTCTTACATACATACCTCCTGTTCATCAGTTTTGCTGATAACATATCTTTGTTGTATTAACATATTTTCATCACTAAATTATTAATAACCACCCTTGAAGAGGAAAGGTGATCATGGAAGAAGGCATTGCATGAAAACAGAATTCAACCAGTTTCCATTCTGCCAGTGATTTTGTCTAATTAAGGTTCAGAATTTGCAATGTTTTTAATATTGCTTTTGAAATCTGTGGGAGAATGATTCATAATTGAGCTTTGGGCTATATGAGTTACATGTAGAATTTCTACAATAAGAGCACAACAATGCCACTTCTGCTTGTTTGACATCAGTGTTCAATAATTATCTACTGTGGCTGCCTCTTGTTCAAAGCTGCCAGACCATTGCACCTTAATCAGTTGAGAGAGAAAGAGTCTCAGCTCATAGTTTGGCACCTCCAGTAGCAGGTCAGAATGGGATCTTTTCTTTTTCATATCTAATTTTTTTTGGCATTTCTCTTCTTTTTCTGCAGAGGCTGTAATCACATTATGTGTAGACATTTTGAATTGCAGATACAGCTGTAAGTGCCACTTTAGCATAACTAAAAGCCAGCTACACAGGGCAGATGCACTTGATGCATTTTTTTCAAAGGCTTTGCCATTTTGAGAAGTGTTACTGGACATTGTGGAATTGCTTACATTATACAAGATGAACTGTAAATAGATAGATAGATTTTGCACCATAGAAGAAAGGTGGCATCTGCAGAAGCCAGGAGTTAAAGTCCATTAAAAGTCAGTAGTATTGTTGTTTTATAATGTCTTTGTGTATCTTTTACTATCTCTGGCCATCTGTTCTGACAGAACTTCTCTATGTTCTGAACAAAATCCTGGTGAGATATTTTTCTAGTGCCATAAACTTAATGCAATCTAAGCTCTGATTACAGTAGGATAATGGAGTTTTTTACCTGTGGTTGGATAGTTACTATGTCAAAATTGCTGTAAAGCAAATAGTGTGCTGACTGCCTAGAAAACTCAACAATTTCCATTTTTTTTCCTTGTCTAATATTTAGCAAGTGTCATTTAGCTCTGTGGCATCTGGAAAAGAGCAGTCCAGAAAAAGCTGTTAATGTTATTTTAATGATATGTTTCCCTTCCTGACTATCTTGCTTCCTACAACAGCTGCTGCAAGCAGTAAAATGCAACTTTTACCAGTCTTTAGGTTATTTTTATTATTATTATTGTTATTATTGTTGTTATTGTTATTATTGCAATTTTCCTAGTGTGACTCACACAGCAAAAGAAAGTTTTGCAACAGTCAAGTTAATCTGTGAATGGAATTTCTGTTGTGGCTCATTTCTTCCAAAATGACAAGAGTCTTTTCAGATTCATGTCAGAAACATACCGGGAAAGAGGATAATATTGTTGAGACTTTAACTAAGCTATCTGACCCATCACTGCTGAGTTAGATTAGAATTTTCCTAGGTTATATCAGACTGCCCTGTTTTTTGTGGCAAGAATAGTGTTACAGAAAATCCAGTTCTAGCAAAAGGGATCTTGCCACACTTTAGGTACTGATTGGACAAGCTAAATAGAAAATTCACATTTGTTAATTTGAACTGAAATTTTTACTGTTTAGACTAATCCATGTTTGCCTAATGCTGTGTGTCATGGTTGGACTCTGGCACAATGCCAGTGCTCTTATGAGAATACTCTTTTTTTGGTATTTGCTGTGAGATGTGACTAGGAATAAGCAAAGCAGGCTCCTGCTTAGAAATAAAGAAAACTTTATTAATTAAATTACAAGAAAAGGAGAGAAAAATAAAAAAAAACCTCAAGGAAAATGAAAACTTTACAAAAGCATTTTCCTCCTCCCCCCTACTAAATTTCTCAATGTAATACATTCTCTCAAATCACCAACTCTCAGTCTGGCACTACTTTTTAGACTACTCCTCTTCAGTTCATGAAGAGGAGAGGAGTCTTTCTTGCACTATAGTCTTCCCCTGGAAGCACGTTGAAACTTCGTGTGCTTCTGTGTCACTCAGCACCGCCTGGAAAATCTTTTGCTGTCGTGACATCTTCTTTCCATGCCCAGTGCTCTCACTGCTGTGCATGGACCAGNTTCTCATTCAGCTCCAGGATGATCAGCATTTGCAAGGTTTCTATCATGCAAGAAAAGAGAAAAATTTCAGTCTCTGCCTGTTCCAGAGCTCTGGAACTCCCACGCTGCTCTGGCCGGGCACCTTCTCGCTGCACTCCCCCCTTCTCCTCCTGGGCCGGCCGCCATCCAATTCAGATGCCGCCGGCTCTCCCTCTCTCTCTCCTCTGAGGTGGTGGGGGTGGCTGCCCGATGTCTCTTGTTGCTCCTCCACCCTTCCATCCTCAAGGGCCTCTTCACCCCCCATCTCTGTCCAGGCCCAGGCCTACCGCATGGCTGCCCCTCCCGCGCCCAGCAGCAGCAGCTGGACCGGGGAGGGAGATCCAACCTCTTTGCCTTGAAGTCTCAAGAGAGCTTCCCGGGGGCGCAACTCTGGTTTTTAACCCCTGTGTGTTCTCAGATGTGTGTCCGAACGCCACTGGCCACATCAGGTGCCAATATTAAAATCTCAGCACTCATTGGTTTGACTACAGCATCTCAGAATTCCCATTTCCTGGTCAAACCAGCACACTGTGGCAACATTTACAAGATGTTGTTGGAAAAGTACTTTTTGCCACTTTCCTTTTTTTGACAGATCAGTATTTGCTTGTAGAATAGCACAGATATCCTAATGTATAATAAATTAAGGTTTGTGCTGCTTTAAAGTAGTCTGGATGTGTACTGGCTGAGTCTCTAACCAGGGAACATCACCTAGGCCTTATAAAGTACAAACCAAGACATTTCCTTATCTTCTAGATACTGATATGATCTTCATTAATGTAGTGTAGGGTCACATCACTTCCTTCTCAGCATCTATGGGTCAGAAAATAGCTAGTATTTCTGTTTTTTATGTGGGAATGGAAGGCCAGTTCACATACTTGCTCTCTGAACAGGAACAGACAGGGGTCTGTGCTGCATGCTCAGCTACCTGCTGGGCTGAGGTAAAGGCACTAAAAGGAAGCTTAGGCTTAAACCTTGTCTTTGCAAAATAGCTTCCAGAAGTAAGAGAAATGTAAGCTGGTTTTTTTTTTTTTTTGCCTAGGCCAGGCTACCTCTTTGTAAATGGAGAGCTTCAAATTCAACCTTTGCTTGGTTTGGAGCAGAGCTTGAGGGTCAGTTTTCTTCTCCAAAAGGAGTGAAAATTACAGTCTTCTTCTGGAAAAGTTACACTTTATCTAGAACCATGCTTCACCATGGCAGCACCTGGACTCCATTAATTCAATTAAGGACCATGATGGTTAGGATGGATTTCTCTTATATTATCTCTTCTTATACAGGAAAAGAAAACAACAGTCTGGTGAGTCAAGAACTCTCCTAGAGCTGACTCATGGTATCAGGTTCCTGTTTTGGTCTGGACAGTGAAAAGCCAGGTTTCTTCTGGTGCAGATACAGGCTGAAATTACTGGGTAAAGGAGGGCAGCAGTGGCACCAGCCTTGCTGTCAGACTGCTTACCACCTTGGGTGTGGGGACAGAGAGCAGCACACTAATTGTGAGTGTGGAAGAGCCTCTGCAGATCACCAGGTCACTTTACATATTTCAAGAAAAAGAAATGTCATTGCTGAAGGGGTTCCCTGAAAACAAAAACCAAAACAAACTCACTTCTGTGCTTTCAGGGTAGGCAGAAACTTAGTGGCAGGGTTGAAATTTTAGTGATACTAAAATGCTAAACTTTTCCACTTAATGGCCTGAGATCAGCCTGAAAACTTAAATCAATCTGCTTTAGAAGCAGGTTGTTTTTTATGTTGGTGGTTAACACCTTAGATGAAAAGGACCATAACACTATCCTTGTTTATGGACTCTCTGGAAGCACTCCAGGATGTGACTTTGTCCCATGACTGTACTTTGGGAAGCTTCCTCCTCTGCTGTGGTCTAACTGTGCTGCATGGCTGAGATTTACAGTGTGAGCTGAGCACAGGCGTGACAGCTGAGGTGTCACCTGGAGAGAGAAGCACAGATCCATCCACAGCGCAGAGAACCCGTGCTGCTCCCCAAACTGGGGGTGCCAGGGCTCCCCCAAAGATGGGCATGGGCAGCAGAAATGAGCATCTGAGAATTCAGATCTCTTCTCGATTCTTAACTGCTGAAGGTGGAAAATCTTCAAGTCACCCTGAGAGTTTCAGAGCAGCTGAGGGAAGCAGGATGTTACCTAACTTTCCATGACAGTTCCATTTCCCATAGAACTTCTCCTCTACCTGAGAAATCCCAGTTAAGCAAACCTGCATGATTACTCTCCAGGGAAGCAGAAGAAGAAAGTGAAGAAAATAATGGGAGCCACATAAAGGAAAAAAGATATGCGAGGAAAAGCTTCACTCTTTGGATTCATGCTGCAGTCACTGAACTTAGCTGTTTGTCCCCTAAAATAATATCATAAGTCATAGTATAATTGAGGTTGGAAGGAACCTCCAGAGGTCATCTGGCCCCTGTCTTATTTTCCATTCAGACATTCTCCTGACCTGAGTGAGGCAATCTATCAAATAACATCCCTGTTATAAGGGGTCTTGTTGTGAATATGTAACTGCGATTTGCATCTCTACAATCTGAGATGTAATCCTAAGGATTTTCCTGCCCTGACAAAACAAATACAGCCTCACTATTCATAAAAAGTTAGACATTGAAATAATATTGAGTAATCTTTTAACTGTAAACAATGTGTTCAAGGGGATTCAGTGTGAGAAGAGCAGGGAAAGGCAATAAGGATTCACATCCGTGTTGTGCACTCTCCCTAATGTACACAAGGCCAGAGGAGGAAAGCTGTGCATGGATGACTGCTCTGACTCAGAAACATTAAAAAAAACAGGCCTATGAACTGTAAACACATGACTAATTCTGTTTGCCTTAATCTGAATTTTCTCACTGATGCCTCCTATTGTGTCTATGTAATAATTTATGCTTAATATCTTTGCATAATCTGCATATATGACAGGATATATCTAACAGACAGAGTCAGCGTGTAATTCTAATCATCCACTAGAAGACATTACATGTTCATATATGTGCTCAAATGTTTTGTAAGCACAAGTTACTGTGAAAATGTCTATTATTTCATTCCTTCATCTGCTGTAGAACTGAAGGTACTTCAGAGACCTAGTAATCTTACATTCATGCCATTTAAAACTGAATAAAGTCCAAGAAAATAATATAGGAAATTATGCATCACTGGAGGAAGAGGGAAAGTTTGGCTGCATTCCTTATACTCATTAAGAGGCTTCTGTTCCAGATTTCAAAAATGTAAATATGATGAGATCTCAGAGGAGTCAATGAGAGTTGAACTGCATAAGGGGTCAAAATAAAGGTCTGTCTAGCTCAGCTGTCCATCTTGTGCTCAGTGTAGGACAAACAAGACATTCTTGGGACCTTGCAAAAGGTTCAGGAGAAATTCCATATAAAAAGAGAAAAATTCACTGGCTCAGTTCTTTTCATGGTGTTTCCTGAAGGAATCAGTACACGTTATTTTGGGGCAAGGCATGGAAGGAAATAAAGTTTCTGTTTCACAGGTGCCTAGACAAGGTATCCCCTAAGGCTCTTTCTTCTTGTCTCCACCTGACAACTCAACTTCTCTGGGATGCCTTGAGGTGAAAATCACTTCCTTGTCTTCCTGAAGCTTCCTGAACCTGGTCCTTTCCAGCCTGAACTACTCCCTGTTTTGTCAGGGTGGATTCAGTGAGGAGAGAGGAGCAATTAGCTGTACTTGCCCTGGTTTCTGCACCTCGGGAGCAATCACTCCAGCTTGTGATTGTCATCACGCCATGCCAGAGTCTGCCATGTGGTTGCTTTCATCTGCTCAAATTAACACCGGGCTGCCTTCAGTTGGCCAGACGCTGCCACCAGCTGTATTTAGTTCTCACAGCCTTGGCAGGTGCAGTAATTCAATGAGGTTAACCACCAGCTAAGGGATGCAGAAACCAATTCTCATGTTTCAAGCTATTGTATTTTGTGTGGTAGGAAATGTCCCTTGTATCTATATGGTTATTGATCATATCATTAAAACGTAACAGTGGCTGGAAACTGGAGCTGTGCAAAAGTATCAGCGGTTTTATTTCCCAGAGATATGATCAAGAAATATCACCTCCCGTGCCCTCCATCAGGCTGGTATTTACATGAACTCAAAATTTCTAAATTTAAAAAGCAAATGTTTACCAAACTAGCATGCATTGAATTTAGTGCTTGCTTTTTTCCAGGCAAAAATTTAAAAAGGATGAAGAAGTCACCAAAACCACAGAATAATCAGAGACAGCTTTGAACCCAGCTTAAATATCTATTCTTTTTTCAAATGTTGGCCAAAGCTTTGGATTGGGAATGGGATAAAATCAACCCAAACATCTCTATGCCATCATAAATTAATAGCAGGATTGTGCAGGGAATCACTGAGATCACTGTGTAGACTACTCACCTACTCATTTAGCTCCCTGATCATAGGTTTGTTTCCCTACAGCATGAGCCCCCTCATTTAGTCTCACTTATTTTTCCCCACTCCTGCTAGGGAAGAGCTGCTTTATTGCCACTGGGTACAGCACTTTGCACGTTAGTACCTTATAATGTTCTGCTGCACATGCAGAGCATCCCTCCAGCATCCCTTTGGCTGGATTTGTAAGTTCTATGGGGTGCAGCTTTCCCAAGTTATGTCTGATGCATTTTTAATTAGGTTTTTTGTTTTGTTTATTTTTTTACAGAAATATGCTATGTACAATTCTGAAGTTATGATAAAACAAATTAATAAAAGCTACTAATTGCAGACTGGCCCATGGTAAGAGTCCTGCTGAAATGTGTGCTGTGTGTCCCCACACAGGCCAAAGCTCTCACAGCTCTCAAAATGTGCTGATTAAAACCAGCCCTATGAATCTTCATTAAGCCAGAAATTATAGGCATTATCACAGGTCTAATTCTGACTTTCCACATCTGTATCTAAGATTGTGCTTAACAAAGATACCCCTTCATTTCCAAATAATTTTAAAAGGGTATATTTTTCCCCACTGAGAAGTTGCATTGTAACAGCAATCAGCAATTCACAGCTTTCAATTTAACATTGTGGCAGTAAATGGTAGTAAAAATGAAATGGTTGAGCAGAATAGGAAGGAATCTAAAACCAGTTGCAATTACATTCATTTTTATTTCAGACTCTTAAATTTTAATGCCTTTTACAGGCACACGAATAAATGAATTATGCAGAATTCACAACTGTTTGGAATTAATTCATACTATTCCAGAAACCTCTAGTTCAGAAGAAGTAGAAAGTGGAATAATAGGTTCTAAATGTGCCAACTGTTGGCCATAGGTCTCACAGTGATTCCAACTACAGGTTACAACACCTGCTGTGGGGCTTGGGATTAGGCGAAGGGATCACACCACACCCTGACAAAGTCACTCCTTATGAATTTCACTGGGAGAGAGCTGACTTCTAATTTTGTCTCCAAGGAGAGCAGAGGTGCTCCTTACTGCTGCCCACACTTTGCTTGTCCATCCTCAAGTAGTATTGGCAGTATAAGTTATTTTCTCTTGCCCTTGTATCACTGCACACAAGGGCACATAGTGATAGGACAAGGGGGAATGGCTTCAAATTGAGAGTCAGTTTAGAGTAGATATTATGAAGGAGTTTGTTTTTTCACTGTGAGAGTGATGAGACATTGATACAGGTCACCAAGAGAAGCTGTGGATGATCCATCCCTGGCAGTGCTCAGGGCCATGTTGGATGGGGCTTGGAGCAACCTGGGACGGTGGAAGGTGTCCCTGCCCATGGCAGAGGGATTGGAAATAGATGATATTTAAGATCCCCTCCAACACAAGCCATTCTATGACTCAAAAATAACAAGCACAGTCTCCTGTACTGTGGACTTTGGTAGCTGTCATTATAAGCTCAGTGGCCTGTCACGAAGACCCAAACATCAATTTGTATTTTGATTTACACTGTATAATTCTATCTGTAAATTGGGACTGCATAATTGGGACCTTTACACTTAGGCTCCTTGTGGGCTGCAAATTTCCTTCAATTCAAGGCTATTAACACCTAATGGGATTTACAATTGCTAATTATAATTCAGGAGCTGAGGCTACTGCTCTGCTCAATGAAAGTCTGAAAGTTCCTCTGAGGATCTTACTGTCTGAAGTCTGATGATATGAATACTCCTCCTTTATCTGTCAAAGGCAAAGGTCTGAAATCAGAGCTCCAAAATAAATCACTGACTTGCTTAAACAAGAAAGTAATTTCTCTTATCCATGAAAGAACTGGAATAAGGCTTGACTTGAGTTATTTTATCATTTTGGGCAGGGATTCAACCCTTCATAAATGTCAGGGAACATCAGTGGCTGACCTGAATCATGCAAAGCCCATTTTGCCATGTTTTGAGTGCTCTGTGTTCTCACCACTCAGTAGAAGTGAAAAAATCAGAAGTTCAGGTGGGATTTTCTGAACCTTGCAAAACTAGGAATCTATTAAACCACCATTCCCTGCCAATTTCTGCACACAGCTGTGACTTCCCAAGCTGCCTTTCTACAGCATTTCTCCTCTGAAGTCAGCCAGGGTTGTCAAAACAAAAACTCGTTTTCCAGGTCTGGAAAACAAGATACCCCCTTGTATTCAAGTATCTTTGCTCATACGGGAAGTACCAATGAAAGGTCAGATGGCCACAACACTGGTTTGCAGTGTGATTTTTGTACCAGACATGAGATGCTGCTATGTTTCTCTTGCTCAGCAGCCATCACACTCATGGAATCATAGAATAAAATAATAAAATACACTGTGTTGGAGGAGATCATTGAGGACCATCAAGTCCAACTCCTTGTCCTGCACAGGACCACCACAAGAATGGCATCATGTGCTTGAGAACATTGTCTAAATGCCCTTGAGCTCTGTCAGGCTTGGTGCTGTGACCACTTCCTGGGGAGCCTGTTCCAGTGCCCAAACACCCTCTGGGTGATGAATCTTTTCCTAACATCCAACCTGAACCTCCCCTGACACAGCATCAGGCCATTCCTTTGAGTCTATCACTGGTCACCACAGAAAAGATATCAATGTCTCTCCCTCCTCTTCCTTCACAAGGAGGCTGCAATGAAATCTCCTTTCAGTCTCTTCTTCTCAAAGCTTAACAGACCAAGTGACCTCAGCTGCTCCTCACATGGCTTCCCCCTCAGATTCTCCACCATTTCTGTCCTCCAGTTCCATAGTATCTCCACATCTATTTGAAGGTTGGGTCACACTGAATGCCTGGCACAGTGGACCTGGAATGTGAAGAAGGCCCCAGAATACCCATTAAATTCTGCTGAAGCTGCAAAAGTGTGTGAAGAGGGGACACAGACTCAGACACAAATTCAGCTGCTTTGTGTGGCTGATGGGTTCAGTATCTGGTCATCTTGGCTTGTGTTATGAGGCTCACACAGGAACAAACAGGAACAGAAAAAGGAACTTTGCTGTTCAGCCTTACCTACACACACTAAAAAAGTAACTTTTTGGTCTCATGACCCTCATGACCTCCCCTCCCCACCCTGCCCCAGCATTGCGTTTCTTAGCATTACTGTACTATTCTAAACTTTCATTATTATTCTTCAGAAGGTTACACTGACATCATTGCCACTCCCATCACATCAGGGCAAACTGGCTAGATAAAAAGGTGAACCTGTCTGTCCTCTGTCTGCACCAAAGACAACTGTTTTAGTGAGGAATTATAATATGAGGCTATTAAGAGTATCAGGTTCTAACTTTGCTAACATCAGGGTAACTTCACTCCCTTTCTCCATGGTGCTTTGCAATTTATTCTCTTCTGAGAATATCCTTGATTCTGGGGCTAGGAACACACATGGAGTTTGCAAAATTTGTCTTTGAATTAAACTTGCTGCATCTCAGATAAAGAGCTGAGATAGCATTAGGAGGAATATGGAGTCCTCCCAGTTCTTCCCTCCCTTCCATTCCTTGTAGTGAGATCAAAGATCCCTGGAGTGTAAGAGTAGTTTTTAAAGGGAAAGGCAAATCTTCACCCCTCTCCTGCTGGGGCCTTTCCCTGATTTCAGGCTGCTCTCTGTGTGCAATGTGCAACGTAGAGTAGGGTGCTCCCAGAGAAGTCCTAAGATCTTTAATCCCCAACTACTCTGGCCCGGCATTTCTGACAACCTTGTAGAGTGTGTTTGCAGTCACAGGACAATGTACAACCTTTAACAGGAGACTGGCTGATGCCTCTGGAGTTGTTTTCACACTGATAAGGATTCAGTTAAGCTAAATATAAACAAGGAAGATTTTCTCGAGTGCTAAAGGACCAGTGGCAGCCAGGGAGGCAGCTTCTTGTTGGTTGATCATTGGAATATATGCAGTGGGATCTCCTGGAAGTGGTTCTGTCCCTCAGCTGGCTGATCCACAGCACTTTTGTCCTTTGTGTGCATTAGCAAAAGGGATAAAAACAAACCCTCCTTCGTTCCAGAGGACAAACCACTCATCTGTGTCAGCTTACTGTCACTCCTCTTGCACTTAAGCTTCTTTAGCAAAGGCACAACAAACTCTGGCTCAGACTTTCTCTCCCACCACCCATCTGCACTGTCCAGGGAGAGCTCTGCCAGTTCTTGCACAGCCCGGTGATAGATCCAACCTGCCCTGGGAACCCCAACACCCAACACTTCTGTCAGGGCAGGTCAGGAGGAATCTGCTGCTCTGCTCTGCTCTGTCCTCTGGGGCCAGGACTGCATTGCCTCTGTGTCCTTAGCTCCACTGCGAAAGAAAAGTGCTCTGAACAGAGGCTGAAGACCTGCTTGGGTAAGACAGACGAGCATAAGCTCAGCTCATGTATTTTCTGTCAGCACTTTTCAAGTGTGAGACTCAAATAAGTGTATTTTTGTAATTTCCAAAGTACACATTTTGTGAGCCACCACCTGTGGAAATCCTTCAGCTCAATTGTATTCTGGTGTTTTTCTCAGAGGGCTAAAAGTGCTGGAGTTGGTAAAGATTTCTTTTTTTTTATATCATCACACTGCTGACGTGATGTCAGAGCCATATTATATTTTCTAATGCATCTAAGTCACAAAGATTTTATTTATTAGACATTAGCCCCCTTCATGATAACAGTAATTTTAAAATGTCCAATTTTTGGAAGCAAATGAAAAATTAGAGAGTTGATTCTATGGACTCTTTAAGAATAGCTCTTTCTAGAAAAACAAATCATCTGAAAAGAAGAATTTTTGGAAATATGAATTAAATAGTTTTAGTTGATTGGTAGCTTATCAACCAGTGGTGGCACATAATTCTCATCAACATTCATTAAATGGCTGTAAAAATACAGAAATGAAACAAACACCTCATTCCCACAGCTGCAAACAAAATGGGAGAAGCAATAGTGCTTTCAGTAGAAGCAATAGTGCTTTCAGTGTTCAGCCTGGTCCTTATTTGCTTTTAATGACACGCCACTGGGGCAACATTGCAGAAAATTGTCCTAAGACTTACTGCAAAAGGCGGCACTTTTTGATTCAAAACAGTTGGAAAAACACATGTCTAAATGTAAGTGCATTCAGAGGACCAGCTTTTGAGATGGCTGTACCACTTGAAGTCTTGGAGAGTATAGTGGAAAACTGTCTCAGAACTGGCAAAGAAACAAGCTCAGGACTGATCTTCCCACCAGACGTCAGTGTGCCAACAGGAGTGCAGATACAAGCGTGGGCAAAAACTTGGATGTGAAGCCACAGCCACATCAAAGCAACAAAGACCTATAAATGGGATTATTTCTTGAAACAGTCTGGGTTTTGTGCTTCTTTTAATATGGAAAATTTCACCAGGCTATGACTGCCTTACTGAGGGAGGTACTAGAAAATGACAATTCAAGGAAGAACCATCAATGGCAAGAAGAATGACTTCAGAGACATGACACAGATTCATTATGCAATTATTAAACTCCACTGATTTATATGGGAAGTTGTGTAAACTATCTCTTACCAGAAGTGTACAATTGCTAGCCTCTAATGGACATAAAATTAAAAAAAAAAAAAGTGAGTGCAGGTTATATACTAGCAGTAAAAAAAAGAGAAAGAAATCCCTCTTTTTACAGTTTCTGAAGGTAAGAACAAACATTAAAAAAACAACTGAAAATGAAATACTATGTTGGTTGTTAACTAGTCTCAGAGGAAAATCTCTGAAAACCAGAGAAGTGGGAACGCTGGTCCATGTTTGATAACTTATGGAGGTCTGCCCCTGACATGCACCACTCTAACATCCAAATTTCAAATCCCTGAGCGATGATATGCACCTATATGGTGGGCAAGGGAGGGAGGGAGCATTCTGCAGCCATCTCTTCTGAGAGAGCAGAAAAGCAGTGCTAATAAGCAGGGGGAGCAACAGCAGCAGTGTCTGGGCATTAAAAGCAGAAAGTCACCATGTCACTATTTCAGCTGTGCTCTGCACACCAAGGAGCTGGGACTGCCAGCTCTGAGAGGAGGAGGCAGTGAGACACAGAGGAATTCAGCTGATTCAGTATGAAATAACCAGATGTGGAATTTTAAGGCATGAACAGGTGTAGACATCTCTGAATGCACTTTTGTCTGGGTAAGTGCCCTGCAGAGCCACAAGATCAAAGTTAGGCTCTGGTGGGGGAAGAGAGGTTTGTCTTTTGAAGAACTAGGGGAAAGCTCATTTTCTGAGCAGACGGTAAGTGAATAAATGCTAGCTGGGAGTGTTCAGGGCTGAGAAAATCAGAACAATGAAAAGTTTGCCAGGATTAAAAGCATCATCCTCTGCAAGTTTCCTCATTATGCTCTTTCACTCAACTGGCTGTGATCCAGCATATGCTTGGGTAGAGCCCATGGTTACATAAAGGAAAACACCTGAACACTTTTTCATATGTGCACCCACACACATACGGGTACATAACCTCCAGATTTAAAACTTGTCCTACTGGGAAATGAAGAATTGCCACTGGACTTGCTTGTGAGGCATCACTCCTGCCTTCATCTCTATCCAATTGCTTTGTCTGCAGCATAACTGAGGTTGCAAAGGGCCTCACACATTTGTGTGTCTGCCACTAGAAACAAACATAAAATTAAAAAATTTGTTAGAAGGAAAACAATGGGCTTTATTCAACTCCCAGAGTCTCTTTGTTTTACTGCTGACCACATGCGTGGGCTTTGCTGCTATTTTGATTTTCACCAAGTCAGTTCTCTATTGGTCCCTTCTTGCCTGGATAAAACTTACCAAGTCCATACTTGCCTTTCTGAACATGCATTCACTGGTGGTTTCTGCATGGACACAGATTTGCTTGATATGTAACATATTAAAGCTTTGCATTTCATCCCACTCTTATTACTATTGTGATTGCTAAGCATGGCTGCAGTTCCAAGCACTGCACAAGCACAGAGCATTAAAAAGGCCCTGCTTAGAAGAATTTGAAGACAGACATCAGCAACCACCATCACCACAACAACAACAAAACAATCAGAAATTGAGAGAGCAGAGATTTTTTTCCCCTCTTCTCTTGCCTTTTGCTAACCACCCCTCTCATCTCTGTCCAGCAGCGAAGACACATGCTCCACCCTGCTTTGTCCATGCAGAATGCTGCCCCTGGCACAAAGGGGCCTCCTGCCACATCTGCATTGTGCAGGGAAGGCAGAGGGAAAAGAACAAGCTGGAATGCTGCTGAGTGACCCCTGCCATTGGTGTGGGTAACACCAGCACACAGAACCCCAGCAGGCAGCATGGCTCAGATGCATATTTGCACACAGATGAGGCTGCACTGCTGCTGCTCCCAACTCTGCTCAGCAGTGATTTATGTTGGCACAAGCACAGCAAATGCATATCTTGAAAGGGGAATAAAGAAAATGGAAGAGGAATCCCCAACCTACTGTCTCCAGGCATGCTCATCCCCAACATTCTTCCCTGTAGTAGCTCTCAGAAGGGCAGATCAGGGAGCTCCCAACTTCCATCCCTCTGTCATGAAACCCACACATTAGGGCTGAATGAATGCTGGCACGTCTGAACAGAAGCTGTTCTGTGTGTGTGGGAGGGCCTGCAATCTGAAGAGCAATTCCCAGCTTTTAGATGAGGGACAGTGACTGCTTTCACCTCCTCCATGCAATGGATGTGGATAATGTGATGACAGAGAGACAGGAATAATTTGGATTTGAGGAAGTCAGTCCCTGGCTGCTGATGTTCAGATCACATTCAACATTGGTTTTGCTGTTCTTGCACTGCCATTTTCCACGTGTCCACATGTCCACAGTCCAATGTGCCACAGTTTGGACTGACAGATTTTAAACTGCATCAAAGGAGCTGTCAGAAGTGAAGCTACATGTTTCAACAGCTGGAGAGTGGACAGCTGATGCTTTAGACACATGGAAAGGCCTTGGGGTCAGTTTGAAGCTCTAGGATAAGGACATTAAGTGGATGTATTGGCAAAGTAACAAAGTTATTAGAATGGTGGGATTTAAACTGTCATTACAAAACCTTCACCATCCTTTGTCTTCTGCCTCAGCTGGTTTTCTTCCCTGACCACACAGGGTCATTCTTCTCTGACTAGCCTGGAAACCTGTTTTGCAAAGACTGAGTGTAATAAAAGAAGATGATTTGAAGCAGTTGGAGATTTTGTTTAGCAGTCTACTTCACTGGATTTGAAAATTCAGTACTAAATCTCCACCACCAAGCCTTTTTTGCTGGGCTGTGACAAACCCTTAGGGTTCCTACCTGAAATACATAACATTTGTTGCACAGATGGCAGAAATACATCTGTGGTGACACATACACACACAACCCAAACTCATTTGCAGAGCAATCCATCATCTTAGTGATTATTTTCCTTTCCTTGTTTTCCCATGGATATGATTAATTCACTTCAAAACTCATTCCTTTATCTTGAGGGCTAATGCAAGGCTTGTTTAGGACTAGGTCTGACCAAGATATGCAGGACATTTGTAGCTGGGCCAAGAGGGCCTGTTCCAGATCCAGCTGACATGCAGCCCCAACAGCTGATCCAGACATCCACCAAACAGCTGGCAGGATGCAGCCCACAGCTGCTGGAATAAAACAACGAGGAACTGTGTCTGTTTAAAGAAGCAGAAGAGATAGTTTAAATCCTATGACTCAGGGACCAGCAATACACAAAAAAAGATCCTTTCAACCATCCAGTGCGGTACTCATGGATGTGTGTGTATGCAGACATGCTTAATTGCAGTAGGCTGCAATAAAGTACAATGGGATAATTGCAGCCTCAGTGCAGCTAGCCATGGCAGGGCTGCATCGTTCAACAAGGCTGAGCTGTTTAACTCCCAACAAGAGGAACCCCATGGGATCATGACTCCATGTGAGGGAGATAAACACTGGGGGGAATGGCAGGATGTGAGTGGGGCTGCTCTAGATTCTAGGGGTGAGGAGTTGCAGTAGTGAAATCATTCCACTGCTGCCATGTGATGCAAAGCTATGCCAAGTGTTTTGATAGATTCTGTGTATATTAGGGAGCAAAAAAGGCTGAGGCCATCTGTCTTGCTGCTCAATGAGATCACTGTTTAGATGTCAGAGTGGCTTAAGGTCAGATTTGAAAAGTTTAGGAATCTAGAAGTTAAGTGCTGTAATGTTTGACATTTAGGAGCCAGGTCTCTGGAATAGGATCCAGAAGTTGAATTGCTCCTCACACAATGCCTGAGGAGCACTGGTGTCTCCAAACTGCCCTGACAGGAAGAATATGCAGTTACAAATACTGGGAAAACACTGGTGATAGTTTTATGGGTAGAGTCCAATCCCTCCAAAAACCTCATTCCAGATAACAGGGAAAAGGCAAGAAAAATATTGTACTGACCTGACCTGGTACCTGAGTTGATTATCTCCAAGTGAGGTCTCACCATAGTCTGCACTGGGCCGACATGGGTTGTCCACAGGCCATGTGTGAAGATACACCCATTCACAGTTTGTAGTCTCCTGTATTTTGTCACATAAAAGCTTGAGGATTAACTGTAGTGAGAGATGGAAAAGCTCCCTTAGCTGCTGAACCCCAGCCCCCTGCAGTATGGGATTATCCTCTTGGATAGCTCAGTCAACAGGGGAAACAGAAAACCAAATGAAATTAGATATTTGGCTTCACAGAACTCAGTTTGGAAGCTTCACTTTTATGAACATCTGGTAATGTTGCCTCCCACTCATAAATGTCAAATGCGGGACCCTCTGTGTCCCTTTGGTCAAGATCTTCCCCTTCTGCTGCAGTACTTTATTCAGGGAGGAATTTAGAATATTTTCTCCTTCCCAGCAGGTTGGAAAGTGGAGGCCTTAAGGTAAAAAATTGTTTCCCACTGTTTCATTTTTGCTTTGGAATCAAAAGGGATCATTTTATATCTTCTATTAATTAAAAGTCCTCACACATTTTCCTGGTCTTTGTGTCAACAAAGACCAGGAAAAGCAACTGTNGGGTGCTGGGGTAGGCTCTGGGATATGGACCAATTTCCCACAGAGGTGACAGGGACATCTGTTTTCACAGTGACTATGCTGGCATAACTGCAGCCAGTCCAGTGCCAGCCCTTGGTACACACATAAGCCCAGACACCACAGCTGGGACATGGGAGCACACAAGGACCCTGAGTATGAGATGAGCTCTGGATCACATCCCTGATTTGGCCTCCCAAAGAGAATAATTTAACTGGGATTTAGTTCCTGTGGTGGGCAGTTGGATGTTCCAGGTTAAAATATTGCTTATCTTAAGTACAACAAAAAATTTAACAACGGTTGTCACATGGGTCATATTTGAAACAGAGGATGGGCTTAAATACTTAGGCTACAATGGATGAAAGTTAAATAGTTGCAAACCATTTCTAACCTCAGGGTAGCTTCTCCTCCCACTATGCTTTGTTCTGCCCTCATGTACATAAGATCAACGAGATTTCCATGTCAGCACAGAAGCAGCAAAGAGTATGTGCCCCTTGGTCTCTTGTTGGGACAGACAGTTGACCTCACCCCCAAATTCACTGAAATCAATGTTAATTGCCTTCCATAGGTGTTGATTTAAAAGTGACTAAAAAATAAAATATTGTTTTGGGGAAAAAAAAAGCCTCCATTGACTTCTCCTCAAAGGTAAAAAGCAATAAAACCATGTCAGTGTGAACAGACACAGAGAAAAGTGTTCTTAGCTTGATGTTAGTACAAAGATTCCAGGCTGTGGAGGATTGCTGTTCCCAAAGGGGTTTTCCTTCCTTTCTCACCATGATCAGTCATCCTCTAAGACCCTAATTACCGGCTTGTGAGGTCCCTAATGGAGTGGGAAGAGAAGAAACAAATCCACATGGCTAAACTCTGCACAAGGGTTTAGCTTCACGTTTAACATTACTCCTGTTACACCAGACACCTGGGTGGTGCCTCTGGTTGCTGCCTGGAGGTTTTCCATTAATGGTGGTGTGGGCCTCCACTGGAGGAGCACAACTTCCATTAATGAGCTCCTGTGTTTGAAAAAGGAAGACATTCGAAAGGATAAAATGTTAACTTTCCTACTAACGCATTCATGTACATAGCCCACATGAAATGACTACAAATCTGTTTATCCAAAATCCTTTGCATTTTTAATTTTATCACTTGTCTTAAAAATAGCATTCGGTGGTCCAAGCCCAGAAGGTGTAGTATTTAATTAGAGACTGCCCTTGACTTAAAAAACTTGTAGACTAAGTTCAGATGCAGTGTAATATAAGAAAACCACTAGAGGGGTCTAGTAAGAAAACATGGCTGAAATTCTATAACTTAAAAAACTGTGGAGCAGTTTCTGTGTTCCTTATTTCTGTCTTCATGAGAAAGGCTCTTCAGAATCCCGCTAGCCAATGTTTATATAATCATAGGATATCCTGAGTTAGATGGGACCCACAAGGATCATCTACACAGGCATTTGCTTTGGTTAAACTTCATATGGATGACGATTGCCCAGCCCCCAGTTTGTCAGGGTCTCTTTGCAGGGCCTTTCTGCCTTCATGCCACTTCTCTTTCCCTCTTCATGTTGCTTGTATCTGTCTAAAAACTGTCTTAGGAAGAAGATATGCTCCTCCTGCATCTTTCTGTCAAACAGTATACAACCCTGAATTCCCCCTCACAAGTATATACTAAACTATTTAATGAAATTTCTCACTTTTTGTTGTCTTTTGCTTACAAAAAACATAGACCAGAACACACATTATGCTCCA